>JAEMON010000010.1:14615304-14636293 GCA_030264115.1 Lygus lineolaris
TTTTTTTATAATATCAAGATTTTTTTTCTTTCGACCTTACATCACAAAAACACCCAAATAACTCCCTTAATTCACATGTAACATGGAAAATAAAAAAAGAGATTTTTCAATTAAAATAGTGACGTTTTTAACATACCAGCACATCCAACTAGTATTTTGGTAATCTTTGTGTGTTCATTGAATTTTTCTAAATAATTATTGTTCAGATTTACCTCATTTGTTCGCTAGCTCAGCAAAATATGGTTTTTATAAGCTGGCATGTCAAAACATTCACTATTCATATCGAAAACTCAATTTTTTATCACTAGAAATGAATTGGGAGTGTCACTGTTTGATTCAGTGTGAAAAATTACCTGGAAAACGTTACTCACCTCTTCCAGCCATCGTCAGGTCGTCAACACCCTATAAAACACTCGATTTCCAGGAAAAACCCACGTTTTATCGCATTCAAATGCAATTTTCTCCCTCAATTACTGCCCCAAAATCAAAACTTACTTCACCGTTGGAGAACTGAGATCCTGAGGATGTTTCTCCCGTTGAGTGTTCAGCTCAACAGCCCTGGTTTAAAAGCGAAACGATGCGTGAAAGAAAAGTCCAATTTTGGAAAATTCTTGAATTGTGAACTTTGGGCTGAATTTTGAGCCTTGAAAATCGACTGATGAAGATAGTGAGTAGGTTTTTCTTTTAGGAAATGTAACGCTCTTTACAATTGTATTCATTCTGTATTTTACTCTGTAAATTAAGCGAGTTATGGCTGTTTTAGTGATGTAAGGTCGAAAGAAAAAACAAAATGTTAAAATAAAACAACTCGAAAAATAAGGGGTTTAAAAAACTCTACGATAGATTTTTTGTTGGAAATGACCTGTAGAATCGATCTCTGAAGTTTGTCCGAACTTAACGGCAGACACTATGTACCTATATAGTTTTATTCGAAGGATTCGTTATTTTTTATACCAATCCTGACCTCATAATTATTATTATCTTCTTATAGTATGGACGCCATTCATTGTTACAGACAAGCGTAAAGCTGAATCAAAACATACCTTACGTGGTGGGATCGTTTCTAAGCTTGGACATCACCTGGTTAGCGTATTTCAAATGAATTCATCTACCTAGTATTGACCACTTATGATTTCATAGGTCCACGTTAGACCTACGTATAAAAACACACATGCTTAGTAAATGTTATATTCATGTTGAACAAAGAAGAGCCAGTTTAGGGTGGGTGTTTATGCACCAATTTCATACATCGGAAGCCTTTCTGCTTAGTAAATGTTATATTCATGTTGAACAAAGAAGAGCCAGTTTAGGGTGAGTGTTCATGCGCCAATTTCATACATCGGAAGCCTTTATAGTTATGAATACAGTATAGCAATACAAATATAACTTTATACAGGTATTGAGAGTTGCGAGTCGCTGGTTTTCCTATTTCCTACGCGCCGCAGCTCGTTTATTTACAAAACGTATTGAATCAAAACATACCTCTTGTGGTGGGATTGTTCCTAAGCGACTGGCAGAGATCATGTGCGAAATTCACAGTCTGTCCTGGATTGAAGGGCGATCCCAAGCAGGATGGTGCCGTTTGACAAGGGGGTCCTCCCGTCGGGCAAATGGCCGCTGAGGCGAGGGCGGTATGGCGGCCGGTCCCCGACTCGCCCCTGCCTTGTCTCCTTCACCCGCAGCTGCCATTCCCGACTCCATCCCCACATCATGGCCCTTCGCCTTTTTTTCATGGATTCTTCCCTTCGGAACTCGTTACTAAACCTAACCTCAACTGTTTCGGAATTTCAGTATCTCGTAGGCGTTGTTTCAAAGCGTTCGGTATGGAATTTTCTCGGTAATTATATTGAAGAAATGCCGCGCAGGCTCGTCTATACTCGTACAACTTTTCACTGAGTCAACGCCGATCCTTGGAGAAATGAATCTGTAAGTGAATAACTATAATTATGTCCCTATGTTTGATTCTGGGCTCTTTTTAATGGCGGTTGTTATAAGTCTTGATTAGGAAAGTATGCGGAGGTTCCATTCAGCATTAGTACTAGGTAACATATATTAGTATTATCTAGATTCCAAAATTTCTTCCATTATACTTCATTGTCCAGGAAGTATTTTTACCCATATGCTCAATACCTAGCCTTTGTAAACCAACTAAATCCAAACAACCTCCAACTAATTCCAACTATGTATAGCTGCAGCTAGCCAACCGCCACCGCCGCGCTGCTGCGGCTGGTGCTGGACTGCTGGTGCCAGTTTTTTCCAACTAGTGGCGGGTCAAGGTCAGGTCAAATACTACCACAAATAGCAGGTCAGGTCAAATATTACACATATCGGAAATATATTCAACTTAGGTCTGTTCCAACTGAATTATGCGGTGAAGTTGACCTACTGATATAAGAACTGGAACACTGCTCCATCTGCCAGGTCAAGTTGTGGGGACCATGAATATTCTCAACCACGCGGATGAGGTGGGTTAACTCGAATAAAGTTCTTACAAAAAAAAAAATATATATATATATTTTTGTAAGAACTTTATTCGAGTTCTTCGAACGTCTTCTTTAGATATACTGTGGATAGCTTTTAGTGATGCGATTTGGTTTATTTATCGATGAGAATATTATCGATATCGACCACTGATATTTGGCTGACAACACAAATTCCAAACTCAATTTTCCAACATGCCTACATAGTTTTGACTTCGGGTTTGGTCATTATCATAACGAGAACATCACCCATGTATGTATCGCTTTCTTGTTTGACATGCAAATTTATGTAAATGAGTTTAGATTTTCTCTGTCTCTCCTCATCAGCGGAGCAATAATTATATCTCTTAACGTGTATAATTATTATATTTGCCGCGGTTCGCCGGAAGTTCATTGTTAGACCCCCCCCCCCAACTGTACCTGTATTAAAAGTTCTTCAGATCCGTACATCCTTCGAATATTAGGATTAATTTCGTATTCCTATTTGGAATTTTTTTCATATTCTCCCTCCTGATCGTACCTGCGGGTGTTGAAGTCCCTTGAATTAATTATTGTTGCTAGTGTACACAAGCCAATATTTGAATTATAAAAAGGTTTGGAATGAACTAATGTCAATAATTATACCACCTAGTATCCAGTACCGCAAAAAACAGCCTGTAGAAAGTAAACTCCATTTTTTTTTTTTTTTTTTTTTTCAGAAAAACCCTTATAAACTCATTATTCCTTACATAATAATGTTTCTTATTATGAGAGCTATAAGTACTAGGTTTTCTTCTTCTTTTTTTTCATCTGATCACAATGCTAAGGGGTGTCGGCTATATAGTTACGTTAATAAAATACCTACCTCAAGAAACAACCTGTGAAGAGAAAACTCTAACAATATTTCACGTTTTTTCTAACGTTAAAGTCACTATTTCATACTTATACATGGTTTCCACTTCAAAGAGCTTCTTTTTCACGGTTTCAAAAAGTTTCATTCGACTTTTCAATAAATTTATCTATAAGTGGTATGTGGAACTCGTAAAAAAAAATTGTATTGAAACCTGAAGCTTTGAATAATGACAGATAGATGAACAAAGGAAGCGTTCTTTTTTTCGAGTTAATGGTGATAAAAATCAGTTTTTTAAACTGATGTACTGGTTTCGACACATGAAAAAATGTAGAAAAGAAATCAACGGTTCAGTTTTTCCTAATACTCACTCGCACATGATCAACATTCTCCTCGCCAAGTCTCTCTGCTCCCCATTCGATCATCCCCAGTCCAAGAAGGTCCTGTGAACTCACAACGTGCTCCGGTGGACAATAAAAAAAACCTCTTAATGGCCAAATAAATTAAAACTAATGTGAGATCGCCACTCTGAGGCTCGGGGGTTTAGTGTTACATCAAGATCTAAAATAAAACTTGAGCACGGCCGCTGCGCGCAGCCGCTTTTCTAAATATATTCAGAACCCACTGTGAATTTACTAGCAAACAACCAGAAAGGTGTGGGATTAACGATATAAAGCATTCACTCCCCGCTCACAATAATTTCCCAGTTTATTTTTTTTCTGGTACCGGCTGATTTATCCGTAACGGCCACGCCGACGGGCTTCGGAGATTCTTTTTTCAACGCTCTTCTTTATGTTTTCTCCGATCTAAGATAATTTTAATAATCTTTGAAATAACTAATTCACTCTTTGAAAAAATCCGCTTGTGCAATAATGTAGGTACAATTATTCATCCAACACGTTCTTGAACAAGCCATAAACCGGTTGTACAGTAATTTTACCTGGTTTTATCGTACAACCAAATCGAGTAGGAAATCTGGGGAGATCAAGTGGGGTCTTGACGTTAGCCTCGTCAATCCACTCGTCAATTCCACTACTGGAAAACTAAGATGATTAAAATTATGATGATTAAATTTTTATAAAAAAACTATGATGATTAACATTTTTGTAGTGTGACATACATACTGTATAAATATTAAGATTTTATTCAACTAGTGATAGGGTATACAGTACCTCTCTTATCCGTATATCTACCTAGTACACCCAGCTAATTATGTTGACCTACACGTTCCTATAGCTAAAGTATTGTATTATGTTGTTTGTTACTGATGTACGAGTATTTTGTATTTTTGTGAATTTGGTGGAAATAAAGATTAAAATTTGTTATGGTGTATATATTGGTATGCGGGCAACAGCATGTCTAAGGAGACTAAGGGCGGCTGCTTGATGCCGATCTCGCAGAAGAGTTGTGCTACTTCTATTCCTGTACTTAGTTCCATATTAGGAAGTCCTTTCATTCACCACCAGGTTCCCGAATCTTATCTTGCTACAGTTGTACAAGTAGCTAAGGAAGGGTAGTCTGTGATCCATCTTCTCGTTGGCTACCATCCTACCGCTATCGAATGAAATGGCTATCCCTGGAGATTGTAATATCTCGGACCATGTTTACAGTGAAAATAAAAAAAGAGATTTTGATAAGGAGAATTACTGTAATCAGCTAATTAAGAGCCGGAGCAAATTTAGTGTTGCACTGAATTCTTCTCGTCGGAACTAATATTTTTCTGTCTATATAATACTCTAAGACGAGATCTTTGGGGTTGCAAGAACCGTAATCCAATTGGGTAATTCCAAAGTTATTTGGGGGTTTTGTGGGTTATTTATTTACTGAGCTGATCCAATAGGCAGAACAACCACGCGATATCCACACTCTTCCGGACTTGTGACACGGCTCCTTCTTGATTAACTTAATTTAACCTATAGTCAAGAAGACCAAGGGTTACAACGTTGCACTCTCCTCAGAGGGGACCGAACAAAACCACGTCGTCCCTGCTTAACCCACAACCAAACGGTTATACGGCAGTGATCATCGCTATAGGATAGTGGAACTGACGTTATAGCACAGAAAACCCCCAAATAAATCACTTCTAATTGGAACTGAGGGCAGACCAAACAACGTCAGTTACACAATCCTATACTTGAGTCCTAAGTGGTTGAATGAAAACTATCACCAATTGGATACATTTGCTGTACATTTGCTGTGTTTGTGGATGCATTTGCTGTTTGTTGTTTGTGTCTTGGAAAATTCGGAATGTTTCCACAGGTATGAAGCTCTCATTGCTGCTGTGCGGAAGAGAGTCATTATGAAGACTATCCTCATGGGATCCGTGTGGTTATGTGGTTTCGTAGCAGTGCCAGAGATATTTGGCATTGTTCCTCAGGTATGCTGATCTCGGAACAGCTATGGGGAAGTGTGGGTCATTCGGAGGCTATCATCGTGGAATCTATATTTTATGTGCTGTAGTGTTGTGACAGTGTCCGAGAGATTTGGTATGTTTCCTCAGGTATTTCGCTGTTTGTTAGCGTCACCGCCAACATGCATACTAATCTGCATACCGCCAACATAGGTATAATCTCGTTTTTGTTGGCTGTTGCTTTGGTGAATAGTAAAATTCCGGATTTGAGATGGTTGTTTGAAGCGAATAACGTGTTCTTATTTATTTAATGATTTCATTGTTATTACTAGGGCTCATCCGGTTCTAACACTGCTGTTATGGGGAAGCGGGTCATGAACGAAACTACAAAAATGTGAGTGCGTCTTCATTCACCATGTACGGGATTCGTGTGCCGCAGTGCCTTTGCAATGCAGAGTTCCTTTGCAGAGTTTCTCCAGGTGTGGTCACTTCTGCTGGGAAGTGGGTCATTGGGGAAACTAAAAATTGAACTAATAATATATCATGCTGTCATAGTATTGTAGCAATGCCAGGGATATTTATTATGGTCCCCCTATGCTGCTCTCATTGTGCTGCTATGGAGAGCCTCATCAGTTTGTGCGATACGGGAAAAGAGCTGGCGCGCTTTCACCTTCTGATCCTACCACCTGGTTTAAATTTATGGATCAGGCAGACGCATCTCCACTACCATTATACAATATTGGTTACCTACCCCTTGTAAAAGTTTTATATATAAAGTCATTAGCCACACAAACTTACATCAAATTCGCTGTTGGCCTTGTTTGTGGGGTTGGTTTTCTAGTACGAAACCAACGGAAGACGTCGTAAAAAAGAGCCACAATTCCAAAACAAGAAAAACCAAAAGCCATTCAACTTTATGCCGTTGTCATCATAGCTATACCATGGTCCATTTTCGCTCACCCAAACGAGTTCCTAACCCGCCGTGGGCTGGACAAGACCTACAAACGACCAGGGTGGGAAAAAACAACCCCAACAAAAAGTGGCTTGTCAAAAAGTCTTAATCGTGTTTACGACAGAAAAAAAGACGATATAAAATTAAGAACGCTCATCCCATGTTTGTAGCCACTATCAAAGCTATCGGTCGCCCTATCAGTGAAAACAGTCCGTGGTTCTACTAAAAACCACTTTATGATCAATGAGACTCTTCTAAGCGTTTTATGTGGGCAGAAAAACCCCCGGTGGATCTCCCGGGCGAATTGACCAATGGTGAAGCGAGATTTCCCTTCCATCTCTTCGTAGTCTTTCAGAACTGGCCGCCTCGACCTGCCCTAAGAGAACGTTAACGGCCTTCCGACCTCAAACACGGGACTCGAGAGCGGCCATAAAATATTTTATTGCTCATCGTAAACGTCTAAGTGATGGTCTTTCGCATTCATTCCCCCTGCCATTCACACCTCTTCCGTCTCGTCAAGTATCAACTAAACGATTTCTCTCTTGAGCCGAGTCGCGTGCTCAGGGCATAACCTCCTTCCGTTTGAAGTCAATGGTGTCTCTTTTTCATTTTCTTTTTTTCTCGCGTGATGTTTCTATAGAGCAGGGATTTTATTGATGCGACCGTTCTATTGAGGTGATGCTACTTCAACATACAATTAATTGTAATTTATTGATATGGGTAACATGGGGAGTAACAGATTCCTCCTGGGGCCCCTCCAGATATGGGCAGTAATCATGGTTCGCAAATTCCTTTTTTTCCTGAAATCGTTCATGAATGCTAAATTATCACGAGTTATTAGAATTATCATAGAAATTCTTCGGATCACTATACATATACCCAATGAAAGTTTTGGGGTCCCAGATTCATTGGTAAGACTACTAAAAACTTGGATACTCTATTTCGATTACTTCCACCTTACAAGACCTCGATGACTTCTACTTCGATTACTCCCCTCTTATTCAGCATTACCTACTTCAGGGTGGGTGTATCGTACATGTTGCGGAAAGTACATCATTTCTGACTATTACCTTTCTACCCCTCAATTACCTAGCTCCACATTCGGAAATGTGGAAGCACAAGGTGAAAGAATTGAGCCATGGTGGAGCTACAATAACTCACAGGTTCTGAAATTCTAGCCCAGTGCTTTTATTCCGCTACATCAGGCGTGTCAACACCTAATGGATCACACGTCTTCACCTTTCTTCTATCACTGGAGACCATTCTGGGCATTATTCCCCGATCTAAATACAATTTATGTTTTGGATGTTTTTCCTGCAAAAATGGAGAGTAAAAAATGTTATGTCATGCATTAATGTACCTATATAATGTGGAATCTAACATATGACTGCAAAAAATGTTTGGTGTTGGTATACAAGATTGACTCGCATGTTACATACCATTTGAACACCACTTGCGCCTCATAGCTGCATACTTTCGATGTTCAATTTAGAGACTACCATTATACCTATCTACTTACCCGATAATTTCCCTTGTTGCAATCCAAGGCAATAACAAGCTTGGTTACTAACTCGAAAGTTCTTATCATTCATGTGACCCAGCCTGGCGTCAACCTCACATTCCCGTATGAAACGGACCTCTGTTGGTTTGATAACTCTGAATCAGCTTCCCTCTTCATTAACAAACAATAGGAGGGAAGGAAAGGACAACTTCTGTCCTACATTATGCGGATCTAGTCCCTTACCCCTTTTACACTGGGTTCGTGCGACTGTTTTACATTCTAACTGTAGCTCCGTTCGCGAGATCACGTTTGCGTTCTGTACGGCCACTTGGTATCTACTTGTCCAGTGTGACTTACCAGTTTGAAATCTCTTTCCATTTACAATACCTGTGCTGTGCCTTACCTACTGCCGTGTCCCTTCTGGCAACAGACCCTTGCGTAATCCAGTTGACATCATTTTCCCCCCAGGGAGAGAGAGTACTGCACTCGTGAAAGCGGCAACAAGTGAACAAAATCAGTGTTTTCCATTAGAGTACTCTGTAACTATCTATTCGGTTCCGTTGGGCTATAGTGCCTACTTGAAACGATACCTAGCTTATAATAATTATAACGCTTCCAACCAACCTTTGATTTATTGATAGGCAAGTAACGATTTTGAACAAGTATAGGCACCTACCTATCAAAGTCATCGCAGAAGCATGTTCCACGCTCAAAATCAATTCCTTGGGTACCTGGTGAATTTTACCTGGTGAATGGTTTGGCTGAAGCAATGATGTTAGTTCGAAGGAAAGTGGAAATGTATGATTAAAACCCTAATAAAATAACCCTAATAAACCCTAATATATTCATGATTTTGCAATGAGTTTGGGGAATTACTAAGTTGACTATACTTGCAGTCCATCGAGAGAGAAAACCAACAATGTAGTTGAGAGGAGACTATTGTCGTCGATTCTTCATGAAGGCCTTCGTTTCAAACAATGCGGTTAGTAAGCTATACTTAGGTCTATCAAACGAAAGATAATCGTGGTTTTGTAATGGCGAGTGTTGACCACATCAATAAAGAAAGACTTTTTAGAGTTCTATGCTTATCAGAATACTAGTGGGACTATAGACCGGGACGTCACCCTGGGTTCACGCACTCAATCAGGGTTGAGGGTGTCAAGACAATGCACTGTCATGACAGTTTGTTGTCTGTTGGGACAGTATCTATGTGTTGGGTAAAACCGTTAGGTCCCCAGAATTGGCTATATTCGTAGCTAATGGTGCCGATTCTTAGAACATCAAATTATGAGGCAGACTGCATCGATAGATCTTAATGAGGGCTTTCCAAAAAGTTGCCATAATTATGAGGTGTATCCGACGATTTAAAGTTACAAAAATGGGTCTTGTAATTTGAACCTAACTGACGTCGCCTGCCTGGGCGGGCCTTCCTTTAGCCGAACCTGAATGACGTCACGCGCTCCCCTCAAACCCAATTTCTGGGCAAATTTCAAGCTGAAAATTGGCACCGGGGGATTTTGAAGGGCGCTGAATCAGATTTTGAGGTTCAAAATACAAAGTTCCTACCCATGTACGTTTCCCATTCTGGAGGTCTACCTTCAAAAATTTGAGTAAATAATCATGCAAATCGGCAATTTTGTTGTTTGTTGGCAATTGGCAATGATCAAGATTAGTAAACAAAGAAAAAATTTCACAAATAATGATAAATGCCCATTGACGTGGAACAGACAAGTGCAGGAGTGGTCATGATAGTACTTCAGCAACAAGTTGTACCTCATTGTAGTAAATCGTTAATCCAATTTATTCTTGAACAAACGCTAGGCTAGGAGTCCACATTGGAATCAAGTAAAGTGGATGTTTTGGACTACCTACGCACATATTATGTAACGGGGTGAAGAACATCTTCAGTTGGTGATCCTGCAAGTGAGAATTCCCTAATAATAACAGAGCTCTCCCGCTAATGATCGGAGCGCCCTTCAAGAGGTACTGGTCCAGCGGATAGCAGGTTAATTGAGGAAGCGGCCATTAATGCCCCTTCAACTATAGAAGAGGCCACCTTAACCAACTCCTTCCCTTCACCATAATAATTTTTCTCAATAATGAATTCCATACATAATTCGAGTAATTGATTCAAATCTAGAACTAAAGTAGCGCTGCCGTCGGTAAGGAGGGTTGGTAGTGCATTTGTAATGAGTCGCGTCGTGAGTCCCCGGGGTCACGGTGCGCCTTAGTGCTTCCCTCCAAACAAGAGGTTTTTATCCCAGGGATTTATTAATTATTCATTCCCGGCCTGAGAAACGGAGGGGGTGCGTGTCTGCTGGGCTGCACCCAAGTTGGGGCAACCTTGAGGAATGAAATGTATTTTTAAGCTTGAAAAAAAAAGACAATAATAACGGGTAGAGTGGGCGTCGCTAGACGGTATAACATTGGCGAATTGTATACCTCAACGGCATTGACCGGAGCCCCGAGTTCCGAAGTGAAATAAATACCTTGAAGGTCCACCAAGAGAACAATACTGAATTCAGGTAGAAATTTTACAGATAGAGGAGACCGGGGTCAATTGTCATACCGGGCTGGTTGGCACAGTGCCTTTTGACAACTAGTGACAATGTATAGGAGGCTGCTTTCTGAATCAATCCACACTGTGTATCTCCCCTCAGTTGTGACAAAACTTGAATTGTGGTTGGTTATATGCTTTTATGTGGAAACATACCTGTTATATACCTACATTACACCTCCTATACTTATAGGTATACTACATAGGTGTCCAGTCAACGTGCGACTAAGGGTACACACATGTCGGGCTCGCAAGTGACATTTTTTTCACTTAGCATTTCGTTTCCAAGGCAAGTTGACACTAACAATTTTTTGGCGGGCTTGTTTCAACGTACCTCATCAGTCTGATTTGCCTGAAATAGAGAATTCATACTTTAAAGTTATGTTTTTCTGTAATTTTCCATTTATCTTGGAATCTGTATTTACTTGGGAACCGGCATGCCAATATATATAAACAACTCCAAAGGAACTCCAACCTGTCCCTTATTGACATCGAGAACCTGTACCGTATAGCATAGCTTGACTTTTTATCTTGAGTCCTATTTGATCTGGCTCCTAGAGGGAAGGGGGTGGGGTGGTGGGGGGTTATTATGTAACGAATCGAGTTGTGCTAACATGAAAGTAAAATACTATAAGACTAAAATAAAGTACTGCGTAACACTGTGCCAAGGAGGTTCTGTCTCTCTACCGTATTTGCTGATAGAAACTTCTTTTCAATAAGGTAAACGACGTACACACCTACGCAAACGCGGAAATAATCGACGTTTCGAAACTCGATTTTCACTGCTCTAGTATCCTGCCAGTTTGATGGGGAGTTTGGGACTAACTCCCAATATTTCTGTGATCTATCAAGGAAATACGAATCAATAAGAAATAAGGAGCTATAATGTAACACTTACTTTTTTTCTTTTCGTTTCAGGTAAGCTTGGAGTCATTTTTTCACAATATGAAGGAGAAGGTAGGTGCAATGTCACGACTACTTCCAAGAGGGTATTTCACGTGCCACATGTAAACTCACTTCAGTAATAAATTTCATAACCTTTAAGAATCACTAGTGATCTTGTGAACAATGACTTCATTCTATCCCTCAGAGAATTATGAGTATTTTCTGTACATAGTACATACCGATCAATTTGTGGTTTCCAGTATAAAATTATCCTCACACCTACCTGCCCACGTTGCGGAAGGTAGTACATAATATATAAACTAAATTAGTTATTCTTTTGTTTCAACTCCAACAGAATCTACTTATCCCCCCCCCCCCCCCCCCCCCCCCTACAAAAAAATGCACTAAAAATAAAAATAATTACTTCAAAACTGTAATTTCAGGTTTCAGGCTCAAATCTGGTTCTAATGAAAGATAGCTCTAGAAAGCAATTTCGGGTGGACGATTACTCTAATTTCAGTATAATTAAGGGGCCAGTTCCGTCAGTGGAGCAGGAGTGCGCTGCGGGGTCGAGCATGGCGTGCGCTGGAAGCCGCAGCCATCACGTGACGTGATTTCCTTCATTAACCACCTCCTTTATATCGCTATTACTAAATTTCCAGAGCTGTTTATTCAGCTTCTAACAATAGTTTCAATTTCTCAAGATGATTAGAAGTATGTTTTTCACAGAGTGCAGTCAACGTCGTGACGGACCTTTGTTTGGGTTGGTCAACTGAGAGGCGAAGAAGTTCATCACTAGGTTGGGTAGATACACCAATATTCATATAGGTTCACAATATTCACTTTTTTCCCGCCAAGCTCTTATTTTCCCCATTTTGCTTCCGAGAAGCTTCCCACCTTTGTTTTCACTTTATAGTGATAGGGTTCTATATAGATGGCCCCCTATATACATTTCAATCCTGTCGGATCAGTAGGAGCCTCTGCGCATGCTCAAAGGTGAATATCCTCTCAAATTTTGAGGTTAGTTGCATGGGGACTGGCCTCGACATGTTCCTTAATATGAATTCTACCATCGTAATCGTATCATTCGCAGCCATGGTAAATATATGAAAAAACGTCAACATAGTAAGGAAAAATTCTTGATCATCTTGATATTTGTTGACTTAAAAAATATCAAATAAGAACTTGTGCGTTTTTATCGAATTTTTCGCGCTTTTCGGAGCTTGATTAATGTTCTTTCATTCCTCCCAAATAGTACTCGTACCTACCAACCTTGAAAAAAGCCGTCCAATTGAACTACAGTTCAATTATAATTGTAGTTGATTGGTGAGAACAATTCAGTTCGATATTATTGAACACGAACAAAGAAACAAGACGGATTTATAGTGAAAAGTGTATTAAATGCTTCGTCTTTCAAATGATTTTTTTCGTCCTTTCCACAAAAACCCGTAGAACTAGTTATAGTTTGTATGTTCAGCATTTTTCTCCTTATTTTAATATCGTTTAAATATTTATGTGGTCCGCCGCGTGATAAATTTGGATCCGATTATTCCGATCTAATTAACTCTGGACGTTTCATGTCGAGGAGTTCAGTAGTTTATTTTCAAAAGGGTGGAATGCTATTGAAATTTATTCAACATTGTATGAACCCCACCTAATCCATATTTATCGGCTGTTGAATCAGTTAGTAAATCCGTCTGGTTGGTTAGTGTAGTCGCGTGTGAAAATTGCTGCGGTCCAATTTGGCCTGTTGTTTTGGGTTTTCGAGGAGTTTCTTGAAAATGGAATAGTGCAAACGTGTTTTGAAGATAAGTCGTGTTGCTAAGAGTGTTCTTATGAAAGAGTGTGTACCTTGTGACCTCGATTAGAAAAGGTTCCAACTCCAGTGACGTTAGCGTAACTATACAGCTCGTTATGAGTATAATTAATTCGTTCACATAACATAATATGTTATTATCATACTATAGGTACCTACCTAGATGATCGGAGTTTGAAGGAAACACGGATTGTTTTCTTGGTAATGGCATAATACCTATATATCGCAAGCGAAATATGCTGCCAGTTTAGTATGTAGCGATCTGATTCACTTCAACGGATGTTTACAGAATATATTCGTAATCGTCCTGGTACACGTATTGTACGATATGAATTTAGAGGTATGCTATTTCAATTATACCTACCTACTTAGATATAGAACTGGGGAAGGTGGTGTTTGTAAAAGAGATGCAATAGATACCTATATTGTGATTGTTTATTAAATCACAAGTTGTAAGGCTCGGATTCTATGGGGATGGTTAAAATGGTGAAATGCCCATTTTAAGGATTGGACCGCAAGGGTAAGGGGGTGGTTAGTTATTGTGATATAAAATCGACTCAAGTGCAAGGAGGGATCGCTCCACGTAGCCTCAGGTAGGTGGGCGCCGTGGAGCAGCAACACGTGAACCGGTAACAGCTACCTGGTCACTATGTTACTAGTAGAAAACTCTCTATTTAGAGGATAATCAGTTTCAAGTCTGTAGGTCTGCAGAAGCTGTTTCCAGCTTAGGTCACTCAGGTCAGTTGGAACGTTGTCACTCCGAATTGTGAACCTGTGGAAGAGGGCATCCTTTGAATCCCTAGAAACTAATTTGAATGTCAAAGAGTGACTCAATTCACGTTTGAAATTCATTAGGTACTGTTTCATGTAATCTACCCTCCTCACAATAATCAATAGTATTTTATACTTTTGGTGTCGTATGTCGTATCAGGCTTCTTTCCCGCCCTACCAGAGCACATGAAATATTAATGAGGTATTCTGCACATTCCAGGTTTCGTATAATCGAATAGGTAGGTACTCACAGGAAAGCAACGCTCCTCATCTTAAGGAAGCTTATCCAGCATGAACTGCAGGATAGGAAGTTTGAGGATTTTGGGCTCCTCTGATGAAAAATCCAAAGTATCCAGTATCCATTGGGCTGTGCGTATTGGTGATGTCATGTTTAAGATGTCGACGTGGGTACCTCGCAAATTCAAATGAGAGATCAATATGTCTACGAGACATCTGAAAAGTTACATTTCCATATTGTTACGTGTCAGAGGAATCCCTAAATACTTTAAATGTTACTTAAAATATCTGAGCCATCGAGATTCGATTCTTGTATCTCCTCTTCTGTGTAGGTATGATGTTCCAAGCCTATATCCTCCTTGTAATATAGTATATTGACAAATCCATCATGTGAACTACCACTCTATTGAAATGGCATTCATTGGATAAGAAGATGATGGAAGAATATAGCAAATGGAAAAATGACATGGGATGGAATATACCATTATTATTATATTTATTATTACATTATTATTATAGACTCTGCACAGTTCTTGCGAGTCATGAGAATTCTGAACCAATATTATTTATATGCAAGTTATAAGTTTGAAAACCATTCGGAGCAATACCCTGGATGAAGTATGGCCATCAGTATGAGTAACAGTAATTCTGATCATAATATGCATGATCTACTTTGTTTAATGCAAAATCCCCCCGGAACTCCTCTATTCGTGGAAGTTCTAAATCCCTATAGTAAATGTAAACCTCTCGACACCCTTTTCCTTCAATCACTCGCGATCGTAACTCGCGTTCATGCCTCGTTCATCGCTTAAGAGAATATTATTGACTGATCATTGAAATATAGCGCGCAACCTGCGCGCAATTTTTTGCCGGCCTGACGTCTGCAATTTTATCTCGCTTGCGTCCGAGCTCGATATATCAGAAACTTGCATTATAACGAAAATTACTGATATTGGCTCGAGGTTTCTCGTTCCAGCCATGCGTTTCCAACTTTCTGAGGGCGACGGTTACCGATAATATATGGCATTATCTCCATTATAAATTTCGGCGGGCGATGTTTATTATAAAGACCAAAAGATTCTGATCGCTATTTTTCTTGATGGTGGGAAAATATATCCAACCATTTGTCGTGAACTACACTCGACGAAAAACCTGGCTCAAGCAATTATTTCCCTCTAATTAGGTACTATCACACAAAAGTCAAGTATTCACATGAGAAACACAATTTTTTGAACTTTCATCAACCTCAATCTCATTTATTCATCTCATTTCCCAAAACCAAAAAAAAATCTTTTACATCGTCAAAAGAAAACATCTGTTCGAACAAAGAAAATAATTAGCTTGATAATCAACTGCGAATGATGAAACGAAAAACCGCAAAACTGAAGGCAAACTCAAAAATATTCGCGGTTGTCCGCGACACCATTTACTCAAATCTTTCCCACGTGACCAATTCATGGTGCCCCCGGTGAAATCTATACCTACCTATTCTCGATCCACCATTGCAATGGTAACAATAAACAAACTACTGGAGTGGAAATTTAAGTTGATCGAAACTTCTGACTCTAAAAATTTCAGACAAAAAGATTTTTTTCCTTTCATTTCGTTTACATCTAGTCAAAATTTCCTTTCGTATTACTTAGACCGTTTTGAACAAATTTGGTTCCGTGTGTTTCTGTGTGTGTGTTCGGGAATCCTTGCCACTCACTTAACTTCCACAATTCCATCTGATTTCAATGAAATTTTCGTGGATTGAGCGGGAATTCAGCCCAGGCGGCCAACGCGCAAAGCAAACGTGATCTAATGACCCAATTTCACTCCCACTTGGGGAGTAGTTGGGGCCTTACCCCTAAATTGTTTCCTATTTATTCCATTTCAATCATCGCATCATAGTCATGTGTAGTAACATGATGTAAAATGTGGAAAAACGTCAACATAATAAGGAAAATATTTTCTCAATCGTGTTTATGTTTGTCTGTTTAGAAAAATACCATTAACGCACGATCGTGAGCTTCTTGTTGTAGCTATAATGCGCCGCACTCACTCGGCAGACTTTTTAAAATCCAGTATCATCTTTCTTATAATCTCGTTGCTATACCCGACGTAAAACTGGACCTGCTTTACCTGGCTCAATAAATTATTTCGCTTTTCAAACTTTTCAGTGCGGTATGGTGAATGAAGAATTATTTACTTTCTAGCTGGTTTACCCGTGCGTTGCCCTGGATAGTTTATGACCAGTCCTCTATCCACTACCCCCATAAAAATCCCGGATATTCCTCAAATTTCCTCTCCAACACATTGTATAGAGCTTTTCAAGGGTCTGATGTCAATTTTTGACTTATCCAGTGATGTGTATTCCTAGAGTTTCATCATGTTTGTACGAATACCCAATACTGACTGTCTACTTCAGTTATTCTATATAACTTATCCGGACAATAACCTCAATCAGCTGCCAATGTTTGGTAACCGGGGAATCATGTAACCCAGTGTTAACTCAGCTTCTTTTTAAGATGGATAAATAAGTTTCATTGAGCTGGTGGATGCGGTAGTCGGAGCCCGCTCGCCTCGCCCTCGAGCATGCGCCTTCGAGGGACAGTTGCCATCGCTAGGGTGCAGTTCGACTCAGTATCCTCATCCTTTTCTACTACAAACCATAATTTCTCCACCCTTCGGAAAAACATTTAACCATTCAATTACCCTCCATGTCACTTAGATGCAACTACGGTTTATACAATAAATTATATATGTATTAAAATAAAATAAAATAAAATGATATGGGTTATTAATCCTGTATTTTAAAGAATAATGTCTTTAAGATACAAGCTACTTCCTTCCATGGTATCTTCACATTTTCTTCTCCGTAATGCCATGTTACCATCCTCTATTACTTGACCCGATGATTGATGAGAAATGTTTGAAAATATTTTCTGATACTCGGAACGGAAATCCCAAATCCAAACGTTTCTGAAAAGATGAATGTATGTTTGGACGGTTGTACCTACAAGAATATTGACGTATCATAAGATCACATATGGTAAACATATTCCAATTTTCGAGGCTTGATTTCTTCAATAAATCCTGTTGTCATTGTTACTAATTTCTTTATACAAAAGGATGCTCCTGCATGGATTTCTGCTGAAGATCGATTATCAAAACGGAAGTATTAGAAATACCTTAATTTAGGCATGATATTTGTATAAATAGTTTCTGTAATACGCCGATGCTCACTCAGCAAATCTTTGGTATTATATTGTCCATCAGATATTCTGGAATGATGACGATTGATACCACTGCTTACCTACCTACTAAGTATATATTATAATTATGATATATACGAGTGTTATATTAACGTCGTAAAAGTCTTTGAGAACAGATTTCTGGGTCGGGCTGTAGTGATGAACTACCGCTCGTCGTTCCCCACTCCTCCTGGCGTGTCTTCGCTCCTTCTTCCCTTTTTGTTAGTACGTTGGCCCTGGAACCGGTTGTCAAAGGCACCATTTTGATCGATTCTCCAACTTCAACCTCACAAACTCTCCATTCCTCTGCTTTGTTATCATTTTTAGTATTATTCCTTCATTCCGATTCGCTCTTGATGGTCTGCACATTTTATCAAACCATCAGTTCAACCAAGTTTTTATTGTAGGTACCTACCTGGTATTCTTCTGGATTCTGTCGAGTCAAGGTTCAATATGTTTTTCGCCATAATATGAACACAAGATGCAAATTTCCTTACTTCAAATAATTAATTTGGTAGGTAGGTATTTACATAAAATATAGGTAGATTTTCAATGAAACCGATTCTTGTGATATCCAAAACTATAATAATTATTGTTAGTGGTTATTTGGGATCTGATATCTTTAATGTATTTTACCATATTGTTCTCAAACGTTTAGGGTCGACCCCGTAATGTTGTCCTGCTCTGCGAAGGACACTACTCGGCACTACGTTCCGGAGTTTAGGTGCTTTAGCGAATGATGTACAAGTATTGTGGGATATTCCTTCTAGGCCTTCAAAAATAGGTCTCCAGGATTGAAAATTAAAAACCTTTTTCGAGTATAAATAATATACATTTCGGGATGTTTTAATGGCTTCGGCTCCTCATCAGACAGGTTAAAATTAAATTCTTTGTAATTAGTCTGTAGAACAGCA
Organism: Lygus lineolaris; assembly: GCA_030264115.1. Lineage (NCBI taxonomy): Eukaryota > Metazoa > Arthropoda > Insecta > Hemiptera > Miridae > Lygus > Lygus lineolaris. The sequence goes on from JAEMON010000010.1 coordinate 14,633,833, forward strand.
GGATGGAAAAGGTCTGATTAAGGGAGAAAAATCCCCGATCATCTGTGAGGAAACATACCTTGATTTGAGGACATCGTTGTGGTGATATAACATTGTCAGTATAGAGAGTCATATAATTGTGTAGTGTTGTGTTGTTGTTGTTCTTATGCATACTGTTGGTACGTCGTCACAGATAGATATTCCCTCAGCTCCTCCACAGAATAGTCTTCTACAATGAATTATTGGTATTGTTGTAAGATTATGGTACTTGAATCATGGATGAGAGTGGAAGGAAAATCATGAACAAAATAATAGATATGCGAGATGACAAATTACCAAACGTATGTATATGCACATCTTCGTCGTATAGAGCAGCCGGAAAGCCCCAAGCTGTGTGGCATACTGTAAGTACCTATCACTGATAATTACTTCTTGACTTTCCCCAAGGACCTGTAAGCCACTAATACGCAATCGTTGCCGCCGCAGACGTAGCCATCAGGATTGAGATCTTATCACATCTTGTATTTCTTTGAAAGCTTCTGTTGGGCTGCTTGGTTTTCAGTTCCAATCTAGAGATCGGTATGAGCATATTAGATAAGTCGTAAATTCCCTCAAAACCCAATTTCACATGACCTTATTTCGCTCAAATTCGGAGGTTGTTGTGTGATGGACCCGAATAATCCTCCATGAATTTAATTGGGATCAGATAATAAGCAAAACCGTGCGCTCACTTTGTAGGTACCTATATTAATTATTAACTGGCTAAACTCCCTTACTTTGAAGCAATGTTTAGAGATTGTGGTGGTTGATTCCTGTAGAAGGTTCCGTCCGAATTTCATCGTCTTCGGAACAATGATTAGTATAGCGACTGCACATATTCGTCCTCCCCTCAATTTTCAATCCGATTTATTTGATGAATCTCTGATTGTTTATAATGAATTTATCATCGAATTGCTCCTTATTCCCTGCTGTAACAACAATCAAAGTGATTGTGAGATCGCAGAGTGAATCCACCTTCATACGCTCCAAAATGCATCTAAACCCCTCCCAGAGGATCGTAGCCCTAAACCGAAGCCGTATCGCGTTCGAAAGCCTGAGGAGAGACCTCTTGGAAAGAGGTGGGAGCCATTGATGGTCATCCAAGGCCACAAGGTCCTTGGTCTTGAGCCCAGATAATTGTTCTACCGCTTTTATTTATGGCTTATAAATCCCCTTATCCCCTCCCCGCCGAGTTCCCATCGCCTATCTATGAAGAATTACTGCTTAAACGGCTAAGAAGAGGAATCATGTTTCAGATTGCCCAATCAATTCACCATCCCCCCGGGGCTCGGCGATTTTTTGCCACGGTTTTTTTCGTTGTTTTCTCCTGACACGAAGTAAATTATGACTAAGAAAGAAACAAAACAAAGATTTATCTAAGAGTATTTTCCAATTTGATTACGCGTCAGTCAATCCAAACAAGATATATGCGACGGTTCATTGAATGTTTTCAAACACTCGTTATACGCGTATTTACATAGGCAGGTACAAGTTTATCTATCATCTGGCACCATAGTACCTTTTATTCTTGAAGGATAAAATATCGTTATGGCGTCTATGCAATCTCCAATCAGCAACGGACGATTCACTATATAAAAATCCAATCTCCTATCAAAAATCCTATCATGTTTTATTTTTAGAATTACACTACTTAGCCCCAGGCTGAATTCTGAGAGGAATTTGAGGAGGGAAACAGTTGTGAATATTACCTGGTTGAGATTGATTGTATTTTGACGTTGTTTTAGGCAATAATATAGTAGCCATTTGGCCTTCTTCAATAAAACGTTGTTTCATAGTCACTGCGATCCAGATTTCAGACCAATATTTCGGAAATTGACTGAGTTGTCGTTTTTTGTGTGATATGAGCAATCCGTTCGAGCCATCCTGGTTATCATACCTATTCAGCAGATTCCTGATTCCAACGTAGTTTATGATGCTTTCCTTTCTAGGTGACTGAGTTCTGATAAAAAAATCAATTATTATGAGTGGAACAGTGCGTCAGTAGTTGATGCAGGGAAGCGCCTTGCTGCCAAAAATCTTGATGAGGAGATGCAGGATTTCTCAAATATTTTGTGCAGAGAAGAGAACTTTGATCCTAATCGCATCAAAAGTTGAGCCCAAAGGAATTACACACCTCAAAAGAATTAAGGGATCAATGAATCAGCTGACCACAGGTTTTTAAATTTTCATATTTCTGCCAGGTTTAATATTTTTAACTTTTATTTTCGTTCTAAATAAACACATTTTTTAGGTGAGAAACAATTTCCAAAGTGTACAGTGAATGTGAGACTGAAAAAATGATGAAAAGGGTCAAAACAGGAATGGAAAATAGAGAAAAACTAGAAACGAAAATGTCTAAAACGTAATTTTTCGCAACTGCACGGTCTTCGGTACTTAGTGTTGCCTCCGTGATTACAGCTTGAATATGGCGAGGCATGCTGCT
>JAEMON010000010.1:14644722-14656428 GCA_030264115.1 Lygus lineolaris
TCAGTAATAGCTACTGCGCAAGCGCAACCTTGAACTTTGTTGTCATAGGCATTTGTTGTCTCAGGAACTACTCGACCTATTTCGGTGAAATTTTCAGGGATTACGCGGGTTAGACCCTAGAGGGTCCCCTATGAATTTCATCGCCATCGGACTACTAGTAGCTTGTGCGCATGCGCAAACGTTAATTTCCTGAAACTACGATTCCTCTGTTCCTAATGGACCGATTTCGCTCAAATTAGGAGGGTTGTTGGAGGTTGACAATTACCTCCCAATTTCAACACCATTCTTTCAGTAATACCTACTGCGCATGCGCAATTTTTAAATGAGTTTCATAGCCATAACTCCGGATCTACTCGACCAATTCTGGTGAAATTTTCAGAGATTGTTCAGTTCCAAATTAATTTGATAGCCATTGGACCATTAGTAGCATGTGCACATGTATGCGCTAACGTAAATTTCCTGAAACTACGATTTCTCGGTTCCTAATGAACGGATTTCGCTCAATTTCGGAGGGCAGTTGTGGGCTGACTCCAAGACAATTACCTATGAATTTCGCCACAATTTGATAAGTGATGGCTACTGCGCATGCGCAAATTTGAAATTTATTGTCATAGTCATAACTCCGAAACTATTCTACCAATTTCGTTGGAATGTTCACTAACTGATTATATATAGATACGTCCATAGATACGTCCATGTTACAAAAGTGAGGAAGCTATACCGCCGACCCAACTTGGCAGACGTTTTAAATAACCAAGTGACGTTTCAAGAGCATGATGGTGTAGCTTGGGGGTTTTCAAGCCCTACAAGCTGCTAGTATTATCATACTATAATTATAATAATTGGTCAAGCGTCGAGTAAAGCTTCGAGGTAATGCATTCTCCTATTGTGTCAAGCACACTCTGATGGAGTACCAACCTGTCTCCTTTTCATAAAAAAAAAAGCTTTTAGGATGACTAAAGACAAGTTCCTTCGATGCTACTTTTTTGCTTCCCCATACTCTTGGAAACGTCGCCTGGTGTTACGAAATTCATAGAACTCCTGTTCTCGTGATGGACTTATACCTGTATGTAGGTTCGGACGGACCGTCCATTCCAAGTGAAAAATTAGGGCGAGAGTATTTCCTATTGCATATATCGCATATATCAACCTGGCCATCAGGAACTTTGCCATCGTTAAAAAAAGTCAAAGGCGTAGACACGGATAGACTACATGTATAAGAGATGATTTATTGTATAAGAGATGTTTCTAATTTGAAGTATGATATTACTTGTTCAAGTTATTAAGACATTCTAAAAGGTTCTAAAGAATTTCTGAAATTTAAAATTTCAAAATTATTTGGTGGTCACCGTCTTCTTGGGACTTTATTCGTCCTTGTCTTTCTCCTCTATGAATTTTTACCTATAGGTACAGGCTGCATTCTCCACTGACCAGCCACTGCCCGTCCTGTTGGTAGATGATCCGAGCCATTGACCGCCCTGCTCAAAAGTTATATCATCTCCTTCTGATGGAGCGGCAGCTTGTTATCGCTCCGTGTATGAGCAATCGCTGGATCTTCCTGACCCACCATTCACAGATAATGCGACTCTGGTAATAATTCGCTCCCAAAATTACTCTAAGAATCGGCTAATTCAGGTAAAGCGCTTTGTTGAGTTTTCATTCGAATATTGCTGGAGAATGTATTCGTTCCAAAATCAGTCGGTTCATGAATGGATTCTCCTACTGCGCACATTGCGTATTCCAGCTGCATGAGATCATGTTCAACCGCATCAGTTACTAATCGCGGTTCATTCAGTTCATAAACCCGCCAGGGATCGGATGTTGACCTCGACCCGTAGAATCTTTGTGACCATCTTAAAATATCACGACGGCGCTCCTATGCTACCTGGTGGATTATAGTTTCAAGCGTTACAAATGGTGTGTTTTTGATGCTAAAAGTTTCATGAACACGTAGAGTTCATAAATTGAACTTTTTCACTCGATTTTTGAGTTTTGAACGATCATTCTGATAAAATCATTCGGTGCTTTCATTCACCATAAGTTTTGAGTTTGAAGTGCCAATTCCGGGGTGTGACGAGTCTAGATTTTTTTACCTTAAATGAATTGTGGTCTTTAGCTTCGAATGTAGGAAAGACAAACAACCAAACAAACCGTACATGTATAATAGTTTATGGTCGCCGCTGTCCGGCGACCATAAAAATTATGAATTACGCTATACCATCCCCCTACCCCACCCGCCTATGAGATCTTCTATAGATCCACTAATTTAGGGACGTTCGTTCATTGGGATTTCAAAATAATTTACCTTCTATTGCATCGATTTACTGGCGATTCTCTATCGTGTTACAATCACAATTCGAAGATGTGTTGGCTGTAGACAACAAACTATACTGAATGAAAATCACATAACTTAGTATTAATTTAGCGTATATATAAAAATATCTCATATTGATGTCTACTACAGGTGTAAAACCCGATCAGCGAGGGCTGTTCTGTACTTACAGGAAACCCAGATGAAAGTTCGTCAATCTGCAGACTGTTGATAGTTCACCACTGCTCAATAAAGGGTTCGAAGGTATCTGATCATTGCTGACATGTAACTGAACCTGTTCCTAGAATATTACTAATGTTGAATACGAATGATGAGGATATTCCAGTTGAAAATAATTTCAGATCCCCTTAATTATCCACTTCGAACGTCGATGTTTACATCCAGAATAAGAATTTGGGCTATGTTATGGTATTTTCACGTTTAGCAGCTTTCCCCGGGCAGAAGGGTACCCGGGTTACCAGCAATATCACTGTTAACAATAGAAAATCATGAAACGTCCTGTCGGCGGATCGTCCTGGAAGAGTCATCATAATGCTAGGTCGCAGTTTTCAAAGAAGTGTTTTGCTATTAATTTAATCTAGTATTACTCACTGTTTAGAAGTTGGTAATTATTTTCGGAATGTATTAGATCTCCATCTAAGGGGGTAAATGTTTGTTTCTAGAAAATATACAATTAATCACCTATACATATGTCGTTTTGATGGCTTTGAAGCAATATTGCTTCAGAACTACATTGGGCATTCACGGAAAAGATCATTTCGGTTGCTGTTGCTGTTGTTGTTTTACTCTTTTGCGGACCTAACTGGGTGTTGTATGGCCATAGAATAAATGTTTAGATAGAAGATAATGTTCAGATTGAATTACAAAGAAGATTTCTTACCTATCAGCCCGTTTCCATGAGATCCATTTTTTAGACCCATTCTTTACAAAACGAGCTTTTTAAGAGACAACTTTTTTTTATTCATTCTAGTCTTCAGGGGTTAAGGATTGAATAAAGCTATTTCTTATGTTTAAAAAAAGTGAATGTCTTATCCATTTTCAGAATGAGGATGATTACCCTCAGTGGAAATTTATATTTATTGTCAACAACTTTGAACCGCCCATGTTGAAACGAATTCAACCATGGAATATATTTATATACCTATACTCATTAATTTAGGGAAGTGTAGAAGAAGATGGAAAAATTAACAGGGATACCTATTATTCAATTAATAGCCTATTTGACAATTCATATAACATCAATTCGGTTTATTTTATTCATACCCATATTAATTGAATTGGTGAGATGAGATGGGATATCGTATGACTATGTAGGAAAAGGTGTTTCATGAATAGTATATTGACATGAGAATTTGAAGTGAAAATAATTACGGCAATTATACGGTGGAAGAGGGAAGACTAATCAAGGAATAAACGAAAAAGATGAAGAGAGAAGGTTTAGAAACAAGGATAGATTTTAATAATAAAATGGAATCCACTCCAGTTCAGGTTTATGCATATACATCTAATAGGTGTGATTAGTTTGGTGAGGACGCGGCCTTTTTGATTTCTTATGGGTACAACAGCAACACGAAGATGAGGAGCGGAGGCGAAGATGGGGAATGAAGAGGAACGGTGAGGAAGGGAGTGAAATCAGGTGGAGAGGGGCTCTGCTCAGCAGATTGGATACAATTTGAAGCGATTATCATGATAACATCGGTTCTCCCCTCTGCACCTCCTCTCCACTGTCCGTCACCCCGGGTGAGGCACCGACGGACACTTGCTCCGGCCACCTTGAAATATTCATAAACCAGATCCTTCATCAAAACATGCACTGACTGCTCCCAGAGGGAGTTTTCGATGAAATTACAATTATTAGTACGATGTAATAAAAAATATGCCTGTTTTTTGTTGTTGATCGAGACGAGAATCATATGCCCTCAAGCACAAATACTCCCGATCCCTCCATAATTTATTTGAAATCAAAATAAAACCTCTCTTATTAATGAATCCAGCAGATTTCCCGAACTTTGAGAACATATTCATGTTCTGAATAATACATTATTCCGAGGTATAGTTAGTGGTAACTGACATTAGATCAGGCTTCTTGAATCAAGATTTCTAAGACTCATATATCAATCTAGGTACTAACAGCTGAGTCGCATGTCGTAACCAAATGGGTTACGACAATAACCAAATACAAACGGAATGAATGTACCAAATATTTGGTACATTCATTTGTACATTTGGTATATTCATTTTATTGATGTACCAAAATTTGTGTCTGTCATCAATATTTCCGTTCATTATTCAGCGTTTCCTCAACGTGATTCCATAAAGAGTTGCGATTAAAACTATGGAATGTGGATAAAAGTACCTGTTAAATTATGTTATAATAGTCGGTAGTTACTTGGTACCTACAATGCTTTATTTGAATGATATGAGCTATATAACATTAGTACCTAGGGTAGCGGATTTTTCACCTCAAATTTCGGTTCAGCGTTCTCAAAAACCCTCCTAAGCCACTTTTCAACTGAAAATCATTATTTGGTAACTGAGGGGTCCCCCCCCTCCCCCCCAGGCGGGACGGGGCGTCGTATGTTGATACATACCCCTTCATGTTACACTATTTCGGAAAGCTCTCGTTAATATCCATCATTTCTAAAAAAAAAAAAAACAACTATGCGCACACAACTCTCAGCTCGCCTCTTGTTTGTGGAAAGGTGAAGAAATCGTAGGTACCCATCGTATCTATTTATACCATCGTAAATGGGGATCATAGACATCCATGGCTACAATAACATTTTATCCAATTATAATAGTATTACTGTGCTCTCTCATACTCGATATGTCATAAATTTATCACCGAATGTAGCATCGAATAGTACGTATTATTATTATTATTTTTTTTTTTAATTAGTTTGACATAAAAAGGTTCTTCATGATTCTGAGTGACGAATAGTCGAACACATTATGGATCTTTTTTTTTCGGAGTACTGAAGGTCAAATTACCTAATGATGGCGTGTGGAGGAGGATGAGTGTATTTGTGGTGCAATAGTTTTTGATCAAAACCAGTTTCAGGAGCATGCAGTTATTCCTTGAAGTTTTACCATGAGGGTGGATTCACTTACATTTGTGTCCTTATAGAAAATATAATCATCTACGCGTCCGTCTGTCCCTCAGTAGGTATAGTTGTAGGTTTATCAGTTGTTTATGGGTTGGAGAAGCCCATAGTCCAAATATAGCAACATCCTGTCGGTTGTTTTTGTTGGTCGAGGTCAGATAGACCAGCTTCGTGGGCCTGATCACTCAGCATTCTTCAATCCCTTCTAGTGCTATTGACGGTATCTCTATGCGCCGTGATACTCCGAGGTCATTCACCTTCGTGTGATGCAACGTGCATTGACTGAGTCTACTATCACTCAAATGAATCACTTGTCTGAATCACTCAAGTGATCATCTCCAAGTATGTTTTTATGCTGGGATCAGTATGGACTTAGTGATACCTGGCAGAATTTGTCACCAGAGGTGAGAAAATAATATGTCACTATAACTACGTATGGGGAAGTGATGGGCACTATTGTATGGACTTGAACTGAAGTTAGGGTAATATGCCACTTCTGGGTACTGTCTAGGTAGGTACTTCCATGTTGAACTAGGTAAACTGCACGCTCGATAGTCACAAGGTTCCAACTGCTAGCACGACAATAGGGACCTATAGTGCTTTCCTGTTGATTAACTTATGATTCTTGTGATGGTATGGAGGGACCATTTTTCCTTCTGGGAATTCATTAAAGATTTGGAGTCATTCGTAGATTGATGGTGACTAGGTACCTAAATAAACAGTCGATTTGACGGTTTTCAAGTATCTTTTCCTTGGTTGCTGTCCGTTCTATCTTGTTAAATGTTTACATCATGTACGTATAGTACTTTTCTTCAATCAAGTCGGATATATTTTTTAGATGGTTTAGAAAGATATTTTTTACATGTATGCGATCCAAAAAGTGGTGGCTTTTTTGATCCCGACTCTTTTTTATTAATAAAATCGTACCACCTAAACCAAGCCTTATTTCACGAAACTATCCAACACATTTTAAGCTCTTTTATTCCTCTATCAGCTCTACCCAATGTATATATTTTAGTATCCATGTTAGAGTAAATCAGACAATCCATCCTACAGCGCCGGGCAGTTCTAGAGCCGTATTTATTATATTTTCATGCACTTAGGAGAACCCAAAATTAATTTCCAATACATCATTTTATTCATTACATTGTCTACTTTTTTTAAAGCAATAAAAAAAAGGATTTTTTTTTTTCAAATTTTTTATCGATCCGGTACAAGCATTTATTCCATTCTTCCTGGTACGTTTCCATTCGGAAGAATGGAATAATAATGCTTAATCTATGAATGACTCCAAAAATTTGTTGATTAACTTGTCTGCACTGTTTGTAGTACCTAAATTACGGACTGGGCGAAGAGAGATTCGTTCACAGTGAAATAGGTATTGATCGGATTGATTGGAGAGAGTAGTTGGAAGAGGAAAAAGACGTTCATCAATCGTGCTCTGCGATCTCATAGTTGTTGACAAGACATGGGCCTTTCAACCCTAAAATGTGCGGGAATGGGAAATTTTCTCATAGCTCAAGGGTTTTGTACCTTGGCGGGAACTTCAAGGGGGTTTCCATGATGGTGGGCTCTCAGAGAGTTCGAGCGTCTCCCGCTAGATGGCAGAGCCTTTGTTGTTCCGGGGTTTATCATGACTCGACCACTGGAACAAGAAGTGGCTCCCGCCGTCGCTATTGGGCTTCACACACCGCTCCGTCCGTGACTAAACACAACTTTTTGTTTCTTTTTATTTTAGCTACTGTTCTACCTAAGTAATGTTGATTTGAATGAACGTGCATTTTCATTGCCAATTCACAATCTCATGTAAGTAGGAAGGTACCTCTACCTATCTAACTATATTTAATCAAAAACATGGTTCATAATTCATCAAAATATTGGGAGGGTAAACACCAGTACATAGTTGATCAGTTACATCACTTGAGTAGATATCTATCTATACATATTAATACCCAATAATTGTATTGGTAGTAATAAATGGGACACCATTATTTTTTTATTCAAGACTCACCAGCATAATATTGATATAGGTAGGCACCGTACCAAGGGCGTTTATGATGATAGGGAGGGAGGGAGGGGGGGGGGGGGCATGGGGCTCCCAGCTTTTTCAATAAATGAATTACTTGAATAAAACCTAGAAAATTCGTTAACAGCGTACATGACGAAGAAGCACTCATAGAGAACTGTAGTCTAGAAATACCTTCAAAACTCGAGTTTGGAGTGTAATTTAAAAAACAATTCCGAGGGACGACGCGTCGGCCCCTGTTTTCCCCAAACTTCTCATCTTCCTTCCATCACCAGTACAATTGATGATGTACCCCCCCCCCCCCCCCCCCCCCCCCCCCCCCCCCCCCCCCCCCCCCCCCCCCCCCCCCCCCCCCCCCCCCCCCCTTCCCCCTCCCCCCACTCTCCCCGAAATCATAAACTACATACGCCACTGGTACATGCATACGTTGATAATCAAAATATGTTACAAAAACATGGTTTCTCACCTGTTATAACATTTCTTATTCATCGCTACCGAAAGAAGGAAGCTATAGGTAAGCTATGTATTGCGTGCAAGAAATTAAAAAAAGGTTGTCCTCCAAAATCAAAATTTGCTCATGCTTTTCAGGTTTCAGTGCTTTCTCAACAATCTTGGTTCCTCGTCTGCCTATCGTCTGTCTTGTCTGTAGTCAATTCCTTGTCCCAGGTAAAACTTTAGGAAGTTACGGTCCGATTTTGATGACATTTTTATGGGTTGTGCGGGTTAGCCCCGCGATGGTCCCATATTAATTACATCGCCTTCGGAAAACTCGTAGCTTATACGCATGCACAAACGTGAACTTCATGAAACTGCAATACTAACTGATTGACAAGGCGTATCTAACTTAAATTTCAATTCATAATAAGGAAGCGCAGCATGCTTCTGTGATGACTGAGTAACTCGCTCATAACAATAAGAAGTTGCATTAAAAAATTATGTCAACAAATCTAGTAGTCATATCAAGCAAGTAGTGCAAATTTTGGAATGGTATTCCGGTTGCGTCGGTTGCTACTAGGAATGAAATAAACCAGTCAGAATTACAGTTTAGTTACAACCAGTAATACTGTCAATAATGATTGATTGTGTGTCCTCAAAGGCAGGCTTGATGTACCTACATACAGGTATTCATTGAATTGTAGCAAATAAGAATTGAAGATGATCTTGTCAACTGATATTCCCTGAAATTGAGGGTTCTGATACGACGTGCAGCAAACGCTGGAATGTGTGAAGTGGGCAGGAAGGTTGTGAAATTATGGAAATGTAATTACCTATCTCCCATCATATAAATTATTGATGATTAGTGTGGTTGGTTGACCTATTACATTCTAATACAGGGATTGGCTTTTTAGACATCCCTGTTGTTTCGTTGAGACCAGTCCGGAATTTCAATAACTTGGTGATTACGAAAGTCGATGAACTAATTTATCAGAGCTTTCACTTCCATTCTGGTTGTTTGGATACGATTTCGATTCCGGAGCCAATATAATTTCGAATAAATTAATTAATATGGATTGAAAATGTTGTTCCACTGATTGTTTACACATAAAACTACTTTATCCCAAATTTGGTAGGGAACCCAAGCATCCTAATTGAACAAGTAACCAACCATTATCAGCTTGTGCAAAAAAGTGTGATTTCACGCTGAATCGAATGGTGACACTCCTCAGCAAATTTTAACTGATACAAAACTGATTTTCCGATGAAAAATAGTTACCTAATTTTTCAGGCATCCCAGTAATTATTGACTATTATTTTTCTTAGGTAGGTACCTGTAAAGGAATTGAACAAAAAATGTTGGCAATGGTATTTGGGAAAATTCAATACACACTCATATATTTACAAAACTAGGTTGGAGGTTGTGTACAAGACTCCATATTATTGAAAGATGGTTGAATTTCGAAGGAATAGGAGGTTTTTGGATTAAAGGTTTGAGTTAACGTTGAAATTTAATTTGGTTTATTACGAACGACATGATTGTGAACGACAATGAATTGTTGCCAATTTTTGAAGTAGTGATCTACACAGAAGGGTTTCCAATGTGGAAAATATTAAACCAATGTGTTATAGTTTTGGATTCGAATTCTGTTTTGGTAAGAAAGTAGGTATCTTGAACGTAGAACATCAAATTTTGTGGTTGATGGGGAGGGGAATAGTTATTGTTGTTATTCATGCTCGATTCCCAAAGTTTCATTAAGTACCTATCGATAATAATAAATCAATAACAGTTCAAAAATACTCAAGATGGGTGGATGTAACCTCTCGAGGACGCTTCTCGTTGAAGCTGGAATCGTTTCAAGTTTGGCATGTGACCCACGTCCACAGACAGGTCTCGGTCAGGATTTCTTGTATTATTTACCGACCAAGTCCCTCCCAAGAACCTCTTCAGCAAATATAACGAGCCGTCCGGCAGCCTCCTGGAACTGGCTAGTTTTTCTTGAACTTCCTCCTCCTAACAAGCTACTGTCTGCCAACTTACCTCCTTTTCCCTCTTTGCTCAGTCCACGGTGGAACGGCGTTTTTCAAATAAATAAAGAAACCATCCAACAGAAATGGCGGTCTCCTTTTGAGCTACCAGCTTTTGCTTCTGCCTCCTCAAGAAAAACTCCTGGTTCGCTCGAACGCTTGAAATTCTCGGCTCGCGAATCCGTTTGAAAAGAAACACCAAACTCCTCCTGTTGGAAGTTTTTTTCTCTATATTTAACTTTCCGTGTCCTTTTCACAGTGAAGGACTTCAAATTGGTCAACCCTAATTGTACTGTTCGTCCATTCCGTCGAGAACGGTTTTCAAGACGATTTACAGCGTGTTTAACTTTATGGGAAAGTTGTAAGGTATCTCACGAATCGTGAAACACCAAAGGCAAAGGCATTGAATGTCCGTAGAATTCTCACTTATCGAAGGAACTTGGAATATCTGAAATTCTTGTGAACACGATTCACACCAGATTCACCGTCCATCCTTAACAGAAAAACCTTAAAATTGCAAGATTTGCGGATAATTTTTGAAGTAGGTACTTCGAAAATATTCGTAAATCCGTGGTTGGTTATTGTATGGCAGGGCCATTTTCCTTTTTGGAAATCAATAATTTATTGGGAGTCTGTGCGATGGTCTTCTAGAAACACAAGAAGGTTATAATAATGAACAACATAATACGTACAAATACCAGCAAAATGAGACAATAGCACTTGAAACTAAAATCACAGACTATTTTGGCAGTAAAGTAACAAATACAAATTACAACTACAACCTACATCTTGAACAGCAAAAAATTGGTAATTAAAAAAACAGTCAAAGTAGAAGGAAACAATGTAAACATATTTCCTACAATTATACCACCCTAGTTCACAAAAATCACTAGAAGATGTATTTAAAACGCAAAAACGTGAATACCGTATAGAATGGAAATATAACTACAAATTAAGGAATCTTCTAAAAACTAAAGATACACTACGGCCATTAGATGCTAGGCACAACATTAAAAAAAAAAAAATTGAGCATGTTGGAGAAAAGTTGGAGAAAAAACATATCCATGTTGAAACCATCAACAACATATCCATGTTGTTTTAATTCAATGTAATTAAGTTCTAGGTACATATTTCAGGTTCTAGGTACCTTAAAAAAAACCATAAATAAATAAAAACCATCGCACAGACTCCCAAATATTCGTAAATCGTTTTAATTCAACGTAATTAAGTTCTAGGTACGTATTTTTTGAGTATTTTTGAAAAAATGGTTGCGTATCAAATAATTTAATACGCTTCTTATTATATTCCTACTTTGGATGTTGAAACAATTTATGTAGAATAGATATATATATGGTCTGCTTTTCCCGGCAATTGCTCCCAGATGTGTTGACCAAAAACAAGGCCCTGAGGTATGGCTTTCTTTCAAGTAAAAGCTTTCAGTAACTAGGATACCGACCAAGTGACACACCTTGGGTTCGGCGCATAGTTAGTCCGATTGAGCAGGAATGTAGAAATGACCGCCTCGAAAACATAAACATATTTCATTTTAGGTTCCTACGCTATGATACACTGATTTGCTACGAAGGTACTTATCAAACAGAGAGACAACAAGAGTTGTTATAGGAGGAATTCACCAAAATAGAAGAAAATGAAGTGGGGAGCTGATATGTGGTGATCCACAGTCGTTTTCGTTGTTTGTGAAGCTATTTTAGCGTGTTTAGGTACTTATTTTCTTACGAAACGAACACCAGGGATAGTCGACAGTACTCAACTATATTTTT
>JAEMON010000010.1:14669527-14731657 GCA_030264115.1 Lygus lineolaris
CCCCCCCCCCTCACGTACAGCCCCTCCTCACCTCCCTCTGCATGCATATGAACCTCAGCCGCTAAATGTTTTACATCCTCGCATGGTATCCAATACCTACATACCTCGTCTAAGGCCTTTGGTTACCCCCTTCAACTGGTATGGGCCCCCTATCTCCATCACATATATACATTCCGTCCTGTATCATAGTGTCCGGAGTCCATTCCCCAAGCTTTCATACTTTTCCTACAAAAATGCCGTAATTGCAGTTTAGCATGGGGTTTTTCGTGAGCTGAATGGTTTCATTCGTTTATCATCTTTTATTATACCTCTTCCATGGCGCCAATGCTGAACTTTCGACTCCTCGAACCCTTTATCTGTACATTCTATCCTTGTATGGACTTGTGAGTGGATTTATCCCATATAGCGACTTAAGGATCGTAAGGGGGGTTCAAACTTTGCTCAGCCAATACTTTACTTACCAATTTAATTTCTGTTTTCGTAATTTTCTTCTTTTTCAAATCCCGAGAGCAATGAACAATCAAAATTGTGAATTTGAAAATAAATTCATTTAATATAATGAATATTATATACATTAATAATTAATATTATATATAAGATGTACTCGACTTCGACCTTTAAAATCGACTTTGAAAATATAGGAGTTTAAACTGAATACCTACTATTCGAATTGCAGATTTCAGTTAGAACAAGCCTTCTTACTGTAAATAATCAGGAACAACTATTTTCAACTCATAAATTCCAGTTTCTCATCCATCACAAAGTCTGGCAATCGTAGATCACTTTTTGTAGATTCACCCATTATAGTCATTTTTTTTCGTTGGTTTTATGCCATGTCTTTATAGCTTTTCCCAATATCATCCAACGCTTTCCCAATTAAATTCAACATTTTTCCTTTCAAATTCTACACTTTTCCAACCAAACTCAATATTTTCCAAATCCACAGGAAGGGCTCTTCTAGAGCGCTAGGATAGGTAGGTATAGCACTCCCCAGTAAAATTCAAGGTTTTCCTAGAGAAATTCAAGATTTTCCCTTTCGAATTCGAGATTTTTCAAACATTTGATCTGACAGTGTTTGGTGTGGTAAAACCTATTGGGATAGTTCGCACCTGCATTGTTAGGTCCCAACCCATTTTCACTAGATATGAGTGTTTAGGTATTGGATTTTTTCAAATATGTATTATATCCCAGTATTATGCCTCAATCCACAATGCTCATCTGAAAATGGGTAGGTGGTGTTAATATTTCCAAAAAAACGCACTATTTTGGTCGAATTATCCATTTTTGAATGAGTCAACATTGAAACGGAAGTGCCACCATTGGATTCAGCGTTAAAAATGACGTGGAAAACGACACTTAACTCCTCCAGTCACGGTCAGGTCGTCAACTTCTAGGACACTCGATTACTTTGAAAAACCATCGTTTTTTGCATTCAAACGCAATTTTGTCCCTTAATTTGTGCTCAAAAATGTAAAAGTATTAAACCGTTGGAAAACTGAGATCCTAAGGAAGTTTTTCCTGTTGAGTGCCCAGCTCGATAGTAATGGTTTAGAAGCGAACGTATGCGTGAAAGAAAAGTCGTATTTCTAGAAATCATCTAAATTTGAACTTTGGGCTGAATTTTGAGACTTAGAAATCAACGTTGAGGATTGTTAATAGGCCTTTCTCATAGGAAATTTAACGATATTTCTAATGACATATTCATTTTTAATTTCGCACCGTATGTAAAGGGAGTTATGGTTGTTTTATTGGAAGGTCGAAGGAAGGTCGAAGGAAGGAATAAAATCTTGAAATTGGAAAAACTCACGAAAACAAGGGGTTGAAAAAACTTTATGAGACACTCATTATTGGAAATTACTTGTAGAATCGATTCCTGAAGTTTGTTCCAACTTCGGTGTATACCAGGGTTGCTAAGGGTATGGAAAACCTGGAAAAGT
Organism: Lygus lineolaris; assembly: GCA_030264115.1. Lineage (NCBI taxonomy): Eukaryota > Metazoa > Arthropoda > Insecta > Hemiptera > Miridae > Lygus > Lygus lineolaris. Next base: position 14,671,465 of record JAEMON010000010.1, read on the forward strand.
CAGGGAAAAATTGAAATTGTCCGGAATTTTAGGCAAAATACGGGCCACATATGTATAAGTTCTTGATGGAACTGATGCTTAAAATACAAGGGTTCTAAATTTTTATAAATGCGTTTTAACATTTTTCGTTCTTTTTATCTACATTATAGAATTGATAATCTGCATTTCTGTAAGTTAGTATATTTCAGGCTTTTATGTATACAAAATCAAATTGCTTCCTCACTTCCAAAGGACCCTCGCAAGCTATATATTCGAGCGAGAAATGAAGCAAATTTTGCCTTCTAAAATCACAATTTCCACTTGCTTGTCACGTTTCAGAGCGTTCTGAAAAATGTTGTCGGTCTCTGGTTAATTTCTTGTTTCAGGCAAAACTATACGGAGTTGTGGTCCGATTTCGATGGCATTTTCAGGGATTGTGCGGGTTAGCCCCATGACGGATCCCAATTAATTTCATCGCCGTGTACGCTAGCGTACACGTGGATTTCCTGAAACCACAATTCCTCAGTTCCTAATGGGCTGATTTCGCTCAAATTCGGAATATAGTTGATGGGGGCCGACTCCAAGACAATTACCTATCAATTTTGTCACAACTGGATCAGTAATAGCTATTGCGCATGTGCAAACTTTGTATGTAGCCATCACTCCAGAACTACTCCACCAATTTCATGAATTAAAATAATAATAATAATAAATCGATCAAAAAATCATAAATAAATAAATTAATAAATTTCGGTGACATTTTCAGGGATCGTCAGGGCTTACTATTGTTTTGAAACGCATAGGAAAAGGTCAGGGAAAACTCACTTTTGCGGTCTGGAAAACCAGGAAAAGTCAGGGAATTTTGGGATTCTGTTTCCTGATACGCCACTAATGTTTTATTTGTATATAAAATCTTTTAGTTTGAAATTTTGACTGATATAATTTTGTCAGTACAAAGGGAAAAGGGAAGTTTGAAAAATTTTTGAAAAAAGAAAAAAGGATTTTGAAATCTTGGAATTTTATTTGGAAATTTGACTCGGAATTGCTATAGTTGGTCGGATTTTAGATTAATGCGAGGAGATGATAGTGCGGGGGGTGGATGATGACGGTAGTTGGAGCCTCAACCGCTAGATAGGGCCCCATGCACAGGCGCTCCGCTTATTCCCATAGCGGAGTCGCCAAGCGGCGGCCGATTGGCGGATACCTTCCCCCACTCCTCCCCCGGAGAGGCTTCACCCCCCCGCGCTCCGCCGCTGGGGAATCGAGGGGTGCGAGGAAGAGAAACGCGGATAAAGCGAAGTGTGGGAGCGAGCGAAAGAGAGTGACAAAGAGAGATCTCGGGGAATCGAGGGGAGAAAGAGAGACGGATAGACTCGGCGGGCTGGTCCTGGGCGATCGGATGGTGGAGCGGGAGCCGCACATGGCATGCCTTCGTTCAGTATCACCTCGCCAGTGCCCGTGATAGCACCCACTCCCTCTCACTGAAAAACCACTTCTCGTTCCCTTTACGTGCTTTTTATTACGTATCGTTAACCGAGTTCCCCCCTCCACCCGCCATCACTTTTATGGCTCCTTTATGGGACCTTTACCGCTCCGCTTGCCGTCTCTGGTGATCAAGTGAAAAGAACGCTAATTTTTTGGATTCGGTTTTCACGCTCGACGACAAAAACAAAAAAAATCCCGAAAAAATATAAATTTTTGGTGTTTTTTTCTCGAAATTTGTGAAAAAAATACAACATTTAGTGGTGACGATTTTGGACTTTTTTCATCGAAGATGAACTCGTACTTTGAACAGACGGGTTTTTATGGATCTCACCACCATCCGAGCGGGACTCCTACACATGATCAGACGACAGCAGCATACCGCTTCCCGCTGGGTTTAGGTATGTCGCCGTATGCTTCTAGCCAGCATCATCATCATCATTCGTTACACCAGAGCAGACCGCCGCAGGATTCGCCGTACGATGCCTCGGTCGCCGCCGCTTGTAAATTGTACTCGGCGTCCAACGACAGCCAAACGAGTATAAACTACTCCACGACGAAGCCGGACTGCTCCAAAACGGAAGGCGCCGCCCACCAAAACGGCTACGCCGCCGTCGTCGCCGCCGCGGCCAAAGACGTCTGGCACAGCGCCTCCGGAGCCTCGACTCCGTCGTCGAACCCCCTCGTCCGCCCTTCGGCGTGCACCCCCGACACGCGCTATCCGGGTCTCGCGGACGCGGCTGGAGGGTCCCCCGGGTCAGGTTCCCGCACTTCGGCCAGCTCCCTTGCCCCGTCCTGGAACCAGTGCAGCATCAACACAGCCCCCACTCAGCCCCCCGTGGGCACGCAGATCCATCAGCAGGCCGGCAACCACACCTTCTACCCTTGGATGGCTATAGCAGGTAAGAGCCACAATTTCACCAAAATCCCGAGAATTTTCAGTTTATTCCAGAATTTATGGCTAAATTTCATGTTAATACCAACAAATTTGTCCGAATTTCAAGAAAATCCTTAAACTCCACCAAATGTATTAGTTTCATATCAGAAATTTAGTCATAAACCCTGATGAATCATTTCTATCCTTGGATGGCTATAGCAGGTGAGAGCCACAATTTCACCAAAATCCAGAGAACTTTTAGTTTATTTCAAAATGTATGGCTAAATTTCATATTTATACCAACACATTTAGTGAAATTCCATGAAAATCCTTAAACTCCACCAAAGTTATTGGTGTTATATCAAACATTTAGTCATAAATCATGAAGAATCATTTCTACCCTTGGATGGCAGGTAGGAGCCACAATTTCATCAGAATCCTGAGAATTTTCAGTTTATTTCAAGAATTTATGACTAAATTTCACATCTATACCAACACATTTGGTGAAATTCCATGAAAATCCTGAAATTCCACAAATTTGTTGGTAATAATATTAAATTTAGTCATAAATCCTGAAGATTCTGTTCTATCCTTGGATGGCTATAGCAGGTAAGAGGCACAATTTCATCAAAATTCTGAGAATTTTCAATTTATCTCAGAATTTATGACTAAATTTTATATTAATATCAACGATATCGTCGGAATTCCATGAAAATCCTGAAACTGCACCAAATTTATTGGAGTTACATACATCAGAAATTTAGTCATAAATCCTGAAGAATCTGGTTAGGAACGTCAGATCTGAGATCATGTAAACATCAAGTCATTTTATGCAAAAACAGGTACGTCCTAAACTACCTTTATAGATCATAAAAATCCTGAAGTTCCACCAAATTGATTGTATTGTGTCACGAAATTCAGTCATAAAGCCGGAAAAACTCGTTTAAAAATATCAGATCTGAGATCATTTGTAAAGATCAATTAATATTGTGCAAACCTTCTGGTATTTCATGAACTATCTATACAGATATCAATATTTTCCCAATAAAATTCAGTTCCAATAATTCCTCAGATTGGGGAAACGTTGAATTTTAATGGGAAAAGCTATAATAAAAATGCCGGAAATTTACCCAATTTGTCAGCAAAGTTACCCATAAGTTCTCAAGCCTGTTTCACATCATCTGAGATCATGTTTAAGACCAACAAGTGAACGAAGACCCTCAGAACTATCTATTCATCGTGTTCCAAATACCTATATTTAGCATATTATAAGGTGGATTCGCTCTAAACCATTTGTATAGAAATTAGGGAACATTTTAGCCATTTCATGTAGCTCCTAGGTATATTTTCGTGATTTATTGACCATTCACACACGGTAATATTGACAATATTATTTTACCGAGGCAGAAGAACAACTACAATACAGCCGAAAGGGAATTGGCAACACTGGAAAGCAACTTCCAATAATTGACATAAAAAACATCTACATAAAATTAAGAAATTCCATGTTTGTCAAATATATACAGCTAAGACTAATAACTCGTCAAATCTATTGATTTCAACATCAATTCAACAACGATAATAAAGATGATTAAAAATGTCGTTGTAAATTGTACCAATTTGATGAAATTCCTTTAGTTCAACTCTTATCTTTACTTTATCAGTACAATTTACTCGTGTATAATATTTTTTTTTATGATCTCAATCAAGCATTGAGACAGAGTTCATATTTGAGTTCTGTGAAATAAAATTCTCAGTAATTATTACTGATACATTCAAGTTGAATGCAAGATTCTACCTAATACGAATAAATTATTGCTGAAACGTGATGGTTCGGTAATTTTGAAGAAGACTGCAGACGATTACGTAACACGTAAAGGATTCCTTGTCTTTTATACTCCATGTTTTATACTGTTTATAATTTTTAATTCGATTTTTTTAATCAATTATACGATGTACGATAGAGCGATGTTGTTATTCAAAATAACGGTTTTCGTATGTACTTTAGTATGAAAATCGATGGAGCGAAACGGGTTTTTTCGCAAGGTACATTATGCTCGCTTCATTTACTCCTCATTATGTGGTAAGATTTTTTTTTTCGCCTCAATAATCATCCTGGATTCTATACAGTGAAAACCGTGAAACGTCCTTTCATTGAAGAGCCCCTTCAAAGGCCTCTTCAAATGTTTGTCGTTCTATTCGGATACACTGAAGTGGGATTTTCTGTTTTGGAGGGGAGAACCGCCCTATTGTACGTCTCGCTAGGGAAAATCTACCCTTCGGCCCGTAACAAGTGCCACTGTAGTTTCCAGGAGGGTAGAAATCAGCTGATCCCGCCTGACCTACTGCCCTTAAAACGGGGGTCGGTTCCCGACTCTCTATCATTCCTTCGGCCCTTCTCTCCCCTCCCAGAAATGAACCCTCTCGGGTTTTTTCTTCGTTTCCCTTTAATTTTTATTTATTTTTCGATTATTACGGTCGTTGAACTCTGGTGTCGTTTCAGGTCCACACATGAGGTATCACGAGCGACCATTTATTAACCCTTAAGGGGGGTTGTTCGCTTTTCGCTAGAGGTCAAATCGCCTCTTTATATCACCAATTTTGCGTACACGTTCCTCTACACTGGTTCCAGCTACACTGTTGAAATTTTTTCTAGTGGTTCACCTAGCTATTGCCTTGAATTGGTAGGAACCTTTGCAAAATTATTGAAAAAATTACAAATATTCAAGGAGTCCAGTCAGGACATGAAAACAGTAAACAGAAGGAGAATAAGGCGTGTATTTATAACCTTAGTGTTGCTTAACAAGTTATTTTTATTCCAAGTTTTCTCCCATGATTTTGCAAAATGCCTCGTTGTGGGAATGTGTTTAAGAAAAAAGAAAAAAGCAAAGTGCCTCGCTGATTGGGGGAGGAAAAAACCAATAGAAAAAATGGGTAAAAAATAAAAATGGGTAAAATATTTCCAATAGAAAAAACCAATAAGTAGAAAAAATGAAAATAGAAATGGGCTAAATATTTTCAATAGAAAAAAAAACCAATAGAAAAAATGAAGGACAAATAACTTGGACCAGACAGTGGATTTACAAGTGAGTGTTTCCAGTGATTTAGTTACAGCAGAATTTGTAATTTTTCAAACATTTTTTAAAGACTGCCAAAAAATGTTTTCAAAAAAAAAAAGGTGCTTACCAATTTAAGGCAATAGTTAGGTGAATCACTAGAAAAAAAATCCAAATTGGAGTAGAAACAAGTCCAGAGAAACGAGTACCCAAAACTGGTGACAGAGAGGCGATTTGATGTCTAGCGAAAAGCGGACAACCCCCCTTGAGAGGGCCAAGCAGGTGATGTAATTAAGTTTTTCCCATTTTCCTCAGCCATTATGTGGCCGATTTTGATCCGATTTGCTGCATTCTTCTTGTTATATAAATTCTCCAGGGCATCAGCTATGTATAATTTTAATTTCGAATTTTTTTAATCTTCCCTTAATTTGCTAAAGGTCAAATTGAAATGAAAGCGCTTCATTCCCCCAAAGCAGGGATTCCTAAAGTGGTCGATATCGGTTTCCCAGGGGTCGAAACGAGCAAAAACTGATTTTGAGGGTCGACGAGGTATAAAAATTGACTCTATTCATTAGCGCAAGTTCTTATTTGACGCTTATACGCGATCTAACACAAACGAAATCCTGATCAAGTTCAATTTTTCAACAACAATTCAAGTTCAACATGCTTCTGTAGATCCTACTGTCACGACTGAGGCATAGAGATGATTAATCAAGAAGGAGCCGTGTCACAAGTCCGGAAGAGTGTGGATATCGCGTTGTCCTATCTGATCAGCTCAGTAAATAAATAACCCACAAAATCCCAAACAGAGAAGATATAATTATTAATTAAAATTGATATTCACTGAATGTTATGTCTATTTATTTTGTTATATGTTGATGAGAAAATGGTGTCAAATTTACTCACTTAACCAACCACAAAGTTTTTAAATTGGTGAGTATTTTGTATCAATAGGAAAAAATCTAGAGATAGGATTTAAAACATGATTCGTCTATGTGGGTCTGAGGTATCAGTTCATTTCGGAAAAGGTGTCTCTTGCCCAAAATAGTTTTGGAATTGCTGCCCTAGATAATAATAAATTAGGAAAAATGCCACCAACCGCATCACAATCCGTTGGATATTGGCTGAAAAAAAAAAAAGTGAAAAAATTGTTCAAAGCTTAAACGGTTAGTAAATGTTGAGGGGAAGGGGACGGTTTCCCGTTTTTTTTTTTTAAATTTATTGGACCCAAGCAGTTATGCATATAGTTACAGTTGGAGTTGCTTTATGAACTCATCGGTAGCCGAGGTTTAGGAGTTTTTGAGGACATTTTGGCCCCTTCAAAAGTTTATTTAGAAGAAAGCTTAAACAACACACGCAGCTTGGCGAAAAATTGGGGGAGTGCTGGTGTGTGCGACAAATTCACTAGGATTTTCGTCATAGAATCAATTTTGTATCATTCGTAATGAATCATAAACCTAGTACAGTAGCAATTAGAGGTATAGTGGGGTAGTACCTAATTGTATAGTGGCAAGTATATGAAATACAAATACAACAAAATTCAGATCATTCGATTCAGCGTTGAAAAATACGTCGAAAACTGTATCTCACTCTGTAAAAGTTGAGGCTAATGATAAATTTTATTGATTTTTTTGGGACTCTAATAACAATGAATGATCCATTTTTGGGCAAATAAAATGTTAATCACCAAAAAAATGAGGTGGTACAACATCATGTACCGAGGGAACGCCCTGCGCCGTTTTCCATCCCCATGTTCCTTCCTAGGTGGTGGTACACATGTTGTACCGGTAGGTTCAATTTTTCACTATTCTCCTAGATCATCTTTGTTCCTAAATCCAAGATGTTAAACGCTTAGAGTGTGTGTAAGAACATGGAAAATGATCGGAACAAGTAATTTTAGATTGATATGATGATCACGAATACCACAAGGGTCCCTGAAAAACCCCGCTTATCCCCTGAACCAACCGATTTCAGAGGTTTGGATCAATAAATAATACGTATTTACTTCAAAAAAAAAAAGTTCCATTCATGCAGCTCGAGTTGATGAGCGAATTTTCAAAGAATAATTTTAACCAATTTGGTGGGTGATTCTCATAGGAAATTTCACGCTGATTCCGAACATACCATATATGTTCCTAGGCTCAAGATGGTGGTTTACTCCGAAAACCTCAAAAAACAAAATTTTTTAGCGATTTTTAAAACTAAATTTTCAAAATTTGGCCCCTTAGAGTACTCCTAAAATTCTTGCCAACGAACTCATCCTTTCTTTTGATATTATTGACATTTTTAATTTTTTTTGGATTTTTAATCTTCATTCCAGGTTAGATATCATCTGGATTGGTATATTTGTATATTGGTATATTGGTAATCTTCATTCCAGGTTAGATATCATCTGGAGTGGTATATATACATACATGAAAAAGTGTTAAATTTCAGGTATTGTTTTAGAATGGTCTGAAACGGATTTCCTTGAAGAAAATATTCAAAAGTTTGCATTACTAAAATTTTTAAGCCATTGCAATAGCTTGACTTCCTTCCAAAATTCGCTTAACACCTAAAAAAAAACGTTGTAGCAAATAGTCTCCTGTGTCGAACGAAACCAACTGAAGCTCTCTATAGGACTGTTCTTAAACGATTTTTATAAGGATTGCTCACTGGATTCAGTAACTTCAGTATCCCAAGGTCCAAAAATCAACGTAGGTATGTCCGTAATTTCACTTACTTAGTTCATTTATGGACGTAATTTTAATTTCAATCTTCCGACTTGTAAGGAAAAAAACTTAAAAAAAACTATTTGTATGAAAAGACCACCAACCTATAGTTTTTCGACCTTGGGAAAGAAAGGATTTTGAAGAAAAAAATTACTTACTAAATAGTTGCACTTTACTTTATTCAAACATAAAACGTCTGCCAAGTCGGGTGGGCAGAATAGCTTCCTCACTTTTGTAACATGGACGTATAGAATCAGTTAGTGAACATTTTAGCCAAATTGGTATAATATAGTTCCGGAGTTCTGCCTATGACAAGAATTTGCAAGTTAGCGCATGCGCAGTAGCGATCACTCATCTAATTGTGGCGATATTCTTAGGAAATTGTCTCGGAGTCAGCCCTCAACTACAGACCGAATTTGAGCGGAATCGGTCCATTTGGAACTGTGAAATCGTAGTTTCATGAAATTCAAGTTTGCGCATGCGCACACTCCACTAGTGGTCAGATGGCTATGGAATTAATAGAGTGCTGTCTAGGAATACTCCGAACAATCCCTGAAAATTTCACCGAAATTGGTCAAATATTTCCGGAGTCATGGCAATGACGAAATTCGAAGGTAATAATTGTCAACTTCCAACAACCCTCCGAATTTGAGCGAAATAGGTTAATTTGGAACTGACAAATCGTAGTTTCAGGGAATTTACGTTCGCGCATGCGCACGCAATACTAGTAGTCCGATTACCATGAGATTCACAGGGGTCCCTCTAGAGACCACGTTATTCAGTGTTGAAAAACACATCAAAATCAACTATCACACTTTGTATTTTATTCCACGCACAAGAAATTTTTTGCGAACGAAAGGAGCGAAGTTTGGCACGTTTTCGGGCCCTAAAATGTTGAGTTACGGATCATTTTTTCATAATATTTTGAGTAGAATCCAAATTTGAAATTTAAAAAATAAAACATCTGGTGCGAGGCTTCACAATTAATGGAAACATTACTATTTTGTGGGGTTTAACGCTGATTTTGGCCCTCAGGATATTTTCATTTTCTCTTGTGATTATGGGTCTCGGGAGTGCTAGTTAGAAGGGGGAAAAAAAATAAAAAATAAAAAAATAAAAAATAGGTAATAAAAAATAAATCAAAATCAAAATTTGATGATGATTCGCCTGTGCGGATGCGCAAACGTGATACTCGTACATATATTATGGATATACGTGACATTGGTGATTATATACACGTGATTTAACGTGGTCTAACGTTCGGGTTTTGCTCAAAGTTGGTGGGTAGTTAGGGGTTGAGCCCCTGATGATCCCCTATGAATTTCAATTTGTTCGGATCCATATTGGCCACGGCGCATGCGCAAACGTTAAAATCCCAGTAACATCAATATTTATTATGGTCTAACAAACCGAGTTTGCTGAGAATTGGTAGTTAGTGAGGGACTGACCCCTAGATGATCCCTCATGAAGTGCAACGTTACTGGATCTACATTAGCCACTGCGCATGCGCAAACCAGGATTGAGAAAACGCTATTTCAAATACCTACATTTGTTTTTCGTTTGGGCTCAAACCAGTTTATTTCCCATGTTCAACCATGTCCTGAGTTTTTTAATGCATAAGAACCCGCGAGATTCAAATCAAACATGTAATTATACTGAATAAATATTATGATGTTTGCATATTTATTCATCCTGATTACATTTTTTATTGTTTCTTGTTTGTTCTATTGCGGTATGGTTGAACATGGGAAATTGTGTGATTGGAGCCCTATTAACAACTAACAATTTTAAAATTTAATAAAAAAAAAAAACAATTTTAAACAAACCAATTTTTAAAAAAAATTTAAATTATCTATGAAATCATTTAAGGAATAAGAGGAAGCCACAACCACTTGACTTATATAGTGGGTTGAGGATGGAAGCAAGTAGTGACTATTTTTCCTGATAGGTGAAGCGTTGATTCATTTCGACATGTTTCGCTATGTGCCTCATCTGGTGATGGTACAAAATTGTTGGGTGTGGGGTGGTTGCCGGGGAACAAGTCTTTATGCTTTTAAAAAATTGCCATAAAAAATGCGCATTCTGGCATTTGTCGTAAGATGTTATCTTTAGTATCTAGATAATAGAGGAGATGAAGAAACGTTGGGGTTTTATTTTTATTTTTGTTGTAGATAACCCATCACTCGCATTTTGCATCATTCCCCGATGAGGCACATATCGAAATAAGTCGGATTGAATTATTAGTGAATAAATAAAGCTTTACCTATAAGGAAGAATAGCCGCTACTTGCTTCCCTCCACAATCCACCATAAAATTATCTAAATTTTTTGAATTAATTTAATTTTTAATTTTTAAAAAGTTGGTTTTGTATTTGTTTTTGTATTTTTTTTTTTTTTTTTTTTCCACTTCTTGCCGGATTATCTCTTCCCTTCTTTGGGAAGTGAAACTGCAAAAATAACAGTGGGCACCTAATAGGTAAATAAATAAATTACCGTTCTGTGATGATTTACAAGGTTTTCTCCCGGGAAACAACGTTGTTGTTATCCTTCGAGTTTTCAGCGGAAAGTCTCGATCCTACCGCGTTGTTTATGCCGTTGCCATAGATACCACCCACGTCGCCCTTCGGGCCGCACATTCGTCATCTTAGCGTGTACAATTAGCAGCCCCCCTCCACCTCTCGTCCACCCTCACAATGTATATATACGTATATATACAGAAAGAGAGGAGTTGGGACACATGTGAGGCAGAGGAGGGGATACCGTATTTATACATTGAGTTACGAGCCTTCCGTTCGCAAGAGACAAAATATTTATTAATTGCACAAATTCGATCTGAGCACTCTACCACTCTAGTCGTCCCCTCCGGTGCTGCGCTCTGTCCCCCATAAATCTCGCGGTTTTCACAGTGGGGCCCGCCAGCGGTGTGCATCCCTCGACGTGAATTATGTAAACCAGCTTCGAAATTTTTCGACGGTTTTTTTCTTATTCGAAATATTTTCAGAACCCTTCAGAAAGGTATATGTTTCTCATTTTTGATTGTACACGTTACGGGAAGTAAATTTTTGAAATCCGTGAAACGAGCTTTGATAATAAGTCAACCGAGTCTTTGTGGATGAAAATTGTGTAAGTTATAAGGATCGGATTTTTATGTATTTAAAAATGCCGAATATTCAACATAAAAGTGTACCTAAGTATTTATTTTCGACAAATATGCAGATTTGTTTGAAATATTTTGAAAAATTGTCAAGCGTAAAATGAAAAAATTAGGTAGGCAAATACGTTAAAAATAGGTAACATTTGAAAATTTACTCTTTGAAATTATTTGCCACAACATGGAACTTCAAGTTTTCAAACGTAAATCGAAGAAGATATGAACGGAGCTCTAATATCAAAATCCCGTTGCAGAACGTTGAGAGGAAGGTGTATATTGGTGTACCTACATACTGCTTAGGTGGTTTTAGTTTCATGGTTGTTGAAATGGATGAAAATCTGTTCCTAATCCCTGAATATCCAAAATGAGGTTAATTACCCACCACTTTCTCATTGATCTACATTTTTATTGTAGAAGGATAGAATTGCATGGCAGTATTGGGTAGAAAGGTGGCGTGCGGTTCCAGATAAGTTGGGCAATAAATCATAGCAATGACAAGGATATCGTTGCGGGAGGGGCCTAACTTGAAGATTGATCCACGCCGCTATGAGACCCGTTCCCCCGGAGACCTCCTAAATAGTTTTGGAATTCATGGGTTACTTGATTTTCGACGTGGGATATGTATGTTACCTTGAAGTGATCCATGGAACGCGTATAAAGAATTATTTAAGATGTTAACATCCCAACTGGAACGGCATACAAAAATAACTAAACAAACAGGGATGAGATTTATTTGGTGATATTCCATGAAGTCAACATAAGATATGACATGCTTCATGATAGAGATAACTTGGTTCTGATGGTTGGGATTCGGACATTGCCGCAAATCATTCTATAACAGCCAACTATATAAAGTTATATGAAATATACATTCAAGAAAATACCAATAAAATGTGTTGACTTGCTGATGTTTCCTGGTGAACCCATCCGTCATATTGGAGAGTTTATGGAAAATACGTGTTTTTACTAGTCTACAATCCTGTCACTGGGGACCGTAAGTGAGACCCCTTTTGAATCGCTTTTGGAATGAATATAGTTCAAGTTGACAATCTGATCACCAGAGAGAATGAGAAATAGTTAATGAAGGTAATGTCATACTCCCGTGACCACCGCAACTATAAGAGATGTAAGTGCTCTCATAATGGAGATTTTCGTTCTCTGCAGACGCTAGTAGCTAGTTACCATCCAGCGTCAGAAAAATATAAGTTGGACAATAGAAATTGGGAAGGAACACAGAACGTCACTGGTTTAAAATGACCTATGTTATATGGAGTTGAGCCCCTGTGGATCTTCATTAAAATCAATCAGTTCAATTTAAGAGGCTTCAATCCCTGCCAATTATTTAGACTTACCTGCTCAAAAACACAATGTCAATCAAAAATAGCAAAGCAAAGCTGATATTACTTCTACTATCTCATCGTGATTTTCCAACCATCATTCGTTAAAGCTTTGCTTGTCTTCCAAGAGGCCTGCACAGTTGAGATCATCAGAGGGGAAACACATTCCTATAAGCCATTGTGGTCTCTACGTTGACCATCTAGTTTTAGACCCGCAAGGCACCGGACATTTTTCAGGTGTATTGTTATCGTAGTCAAGAGCTCCACTGGAAAAACAAAATCAACCCGATTGCAAAAAATTCTATCATTGGCAATCGATTGATTAGATAAGAGCTTAATTAGAGCACTCTGAAGGTTTTTCGAAATATAGAGAAAACTGCAACAGAAATCTTAGGTAATCACTTAAGTGTAATCACGTAATTCCATAAGATTTATGCTTCTTATTTCTGAGCTCAGTTTCTCTCAACATTGGTTTAGGACATCCTTGGGAAGCCCCTGGTGTGCGGTAGATTATGATCAAAGTTAATAGGTGTATGGTATAGTTGCTATAAATTGAACTAGATAATTCGTTTTCATCTTTCCAAGTATATTTTTTTATTTAAAGAGGACTTCCGTTCTTCTTGAATTACCTAGCAATTTTGACCCTCGTTTCTATAACGAATTTTTCCCTAGTGATTTTGATGGGAAGACGGGAGTATAATAAACAACAATTTCTGCGAAGGTGGACGTGAGGCCCGGTGTTCCGTTAGTCGTGTAATGAGGTCCGCTAAAGGCTCCGGTCGTAAGCGCCGAACATCCACCGATGCCACAAGTTACCGCAGAGGAATCAAGTTTCAGGAAGCTGTTAAGAGAAGGTAGAAGGTACCTTTCCTTTCAGTACCACCACGATGTGTGATAATTTTAAGCTCATTCTTGTATATCTTGTTGTTTCTTGCAATCAAATAACATTGAACATTCACAGTTGGAAATATTGAGATTATCGTTCCTGATAAGTACCAAATAACCCGAAAGTTAGGTATAATTACTCATTAGAAAGACTGGGAAGCGTAGCTACCTATCATAACTTTCAGTAACAATTTTTTTTAAATCCCTGATTTATCTTGCTCGATTACAAAACTTTATTATTGAACATAATACAAAAAATGAGAACCTGATTTAAAAGAGAGGGAGTGCTAAAAATAAGAAATGGATTCAATAAAACGCTAACATTTGGAGAAATGGATGCTATATTATGTTTGCACATAGTTTTTTAGAGTAGTTGTTGCCTGGAGGTTGTTGATAGGATAAGGTCGATTATTATTCTTGATAGTATAATATGTAGACAGTACTGCAGGCATTAGAGCTACCTTCTATTTTTCCTCAAAACCAACTTCATCATCGTCTCCGGGGAGAACATTTGATTATTATTAATAGAGAGACCAAAAACTCCAAAACCTAAAAATTTATATAGAGTAAATGCACCAGTTATTGGCCGCCTCCTTCTTTAAGTTCGTTTATTATCACACAGATGTCTCTGATATCGTTTCAAGTGCTCTTGTTAGTTAACCGAACTAATACAGAAGGCATTGGCACAAAAGGAGTTACAGTGTAACCCTATTGAAATCTCACAGTTCAGTTCAAAGTGATCGTCCCGTCGCATGTGGGTCGAAACCACTTTTTCCTTGTGAAAACGGTAAGCAATCCACCTCTCATTCTTACGGATTTAATGTGTTTCCACTTTGTTTTGGTCCTCCTATTTTCATATATTTCCTTAATCTGCGATTATCTACTAGTCGATTGGTGCCATAAAAATACAAAAAACTCGGGAATTAGGCAATAATATTTGTGTGGCTAATAACTGAATCTGGCTAATAATCCGGCCAATAACTAGGTATCGAAAATTGACTTTTTCCAGTTTTTATGGGGGGAAAATTGAAAGACCACTTATTTGACAAAAACTACTAGTGAATACTAAACTTCCTAAAAACCCCAAGTCAACAGGGATTTTAATGAAAAATACGCATTTCCAACAAGATAAAAGCACCAAAAATCCTTAACCGGCCAATAACTGGTGCTTTGATTGACACATATATATGATTACCCTTAAGCAGCGAAAAAGATCAAACGAAATAATCGTGAGAGACAGGAAATGATATGTATGAGGGGGTAGAATTAATGTATAAACATCATTACATTAGTTAGCAGGTCGTTAGTCAGCTGCGAAAGGCCATAAAAACCGGAGGCGGGAGAAGAGCGCGTGGTTCCACTGGGTATCAATACGACGCTATCTAAACGGCCAATAAACCTTCACGCCGAGTCGTAAAAGCGGTTGATGGGAGGAGCTCGTAAAGAATAATTAGGTTACGACTAACCTACCACTAACCACTAGCGCCGGCTACCAAGAGATCGCGGTGCTAATTTTATGGGGCTCAGAAAAAAATAAACAGTCGCTTTCACTTGCGATGCGCCTGTGAATGGGCTCCCTCCTACGCTGAGGTTTTATCAGATGATATTTTCCTGTAGTGGTGTTTTGACAGGTGTATCGTACCTTGCAAACGTGTGGTGAGAAATATTACATGGATTTGCCTTGTGTTAGGCCCATCACTAATAAACTCTACACGAATAGAGATTGCAGCTAACGTTTTAAAACAGAGTTAACTTCGCAATCAAACTTCCGAAAACACGATTTTTCAAGCAAGCGAGTTTGGTAGAACTACCTATATTTTACAAATTCTATAATAACCAGGGAAAATCCCTCAATAATGTCAAAAGAAAGGATGAGTTCGTTGGCCAGAAGTTTTTGAAAAATCGCTAAAGACGTGTCAGCATGGAACATGCTTTAGCCTTCACCTAACTGGCAAAAAGTGTCACGTTTTTCGGGAACAGTATCGTCGAACGAAAATGCGACATAAATGTAGCGCGTGGTTCTCATGATGATTTTCACGTACAACCAATCGTTGCTAGGGAAACATAACTTTCTCATTTTCCATCCTATAAAAATCGTTCACCACTCGTTGGAAAGCTCTGAATTTATTACACATCACACAACATCTCATCCTGCCAATTTCCCCTCCTTCCACATTCTTCAGAAGACTACTCGTACGTAGGTAAACAAAAAATAAAGTTGGACGAGTTTTCAGGTTGGCATTTATTATGATAGGTACATTCACAACATAAATATGAAGTACACTAGAAGAAGCATGTTCCATGTTTTTTTTTAAATTTTAGCCAGTATCCCGCTGAGCGTTTTAGGACTAACCGTTCGCTCCCTGTAAGGACTCAAGGGTTGAACGAAAAAAATAGCCGAAACACGAGTGTGAATCGCCAATCTTCCCATGTAGGCCAAATCCCCGTTCAAATATCAGCTGATCAAATGCAACGTTTTCCACAGGATTGAGTTTTCCATGAATGTACTATTATAAGCTTCCTTAGTTACTGAATTAAGTTATGAAAGGACCTACAAATCTCGGATTATATAAATACTTAACTGGTAGGTAGGTAAACTCATTGTACACAAGAAATATTGATTGTGAACCCGCGATATAATTACAGTGGGTACTTAAAATTATATACAAGTAGGACATACAAGAAGAGTGGTCTATATAGAAAATAATAAGCCGTTGTGTGATAATTTGCAGCGTTTTTGGTATATACGTACATTTATCAGGGGATTTGGTTTCTTCCTCGGGGAAATTGGAGGATTGGAGGTCTTCTGCTGGGATTACCATTTGGTTACTTTCATATTATATTTGTTATCCGTTTTGAGTTATTCGGAGTTTTCTGTTTTTTTCTAAATTCATATTCATCCCTTAATGTTGATGAGATTGACATTACGTTACCTACGTAATAAAAATGATTTATTCATTTTTGTATCGTCATTTTTAGCATGCCCATCTAAAAGGAAGACCTCTACATCATAATACAATTGTTTATACGTACCTTATGAGAGAATTCGTCGTAACCAGCAAGTACAGGTGCGCTTTCGAAGTAAGGAGACAGTCTATTCCGAGTGTTGTTCATGAAGAGGTAGTGAAGCGGTTTCCCCATGTTTGAAGGTCCTCGCTACCTCATCGAATAATTTTCAAGAATCGAGTTGGCCTCAACGATCGAATCTCGACTAATGAAAACTCATTATGCGCCATGAAAAACATTTAGGTGATATCGGATAGCATAACGGAAGCTTATTATTTCTCGGTTCTACCGCTGGAGGGATAATCACTCCTACTTCAAGATCGTAAGGCTCGATGGGCTCAAATTGTAGTTATGCACCCCGCTTCCTCGCCACCACACTACACTTCTACTAACCAACTCACAAACATCGATTCTTACCTGAATATTCCCGATGATTAGTTTTCATACTTCAATTTTTTTAGTCAGGTGTCTACCAATATTCCTCTCTCTAACGAGTTATTTGAGCTCTCCCAAAGTGGCCAGATAGTGAAACTAACAGAAATTGAGAGTTACTTATATTACACAGACATTCTTTTAGTTTTTAGTACACAGATTATACCTACCCAAATGCCTCGACGCATACTTACAAGATCTAGTCGATCTGGAACCATTTGTGGTGAATTGAACGATATCAGAACGATTTCGGAGATGGTTGAGCTATTCAGATTGTAAATTTTACATTCTCAACGGTAGTTTTCATTTTCATCCTGATTAATAAAATAAAAAGTTTAAATAGTGTGTGTTAGCCTGTTTGTTCGTTTTTGGCCCTTCGGCCAGGTTATAGTGGATCTCGTGAAAACCTCCTTTCCTTTATTGTGAAATCGACAATCTTCCGTGAAGGATAACAAATTTTTCAAATGGGGAATGATCGTGTATGAGAAAATCAAATTTCGCACGTCAAATTCGGGCTTTCTTCAGAAATTATGATTTTCGGATGATGGATTCAATGATACCAGAACGAATGGCGGTAACTGATATGGAATTATTGATCTACTATTAACGGAAAAAAGTTTGACAATCTCTGCAACGCAAAATTGGTTGGGGGATTGGGAGGGAAATGTCCCAAGTTGTAATAAGATTATTTTAAGAGTTACTTTAAACTCTTCGATAGCCGAGATTTAGGCATTTTCGGGGAAGTTTTTGGCAGCTTCCGGTTCCCTTGGATACTAATACTACTATTACTACATTAGGTTGTAGTAATCTCTTATTACTAGTTGTATACAACCACGAGTTAGGCTCTAAAATCGTGTTTAATGATTTTTTTTAAACTTCATTATGTTTTTGCAAGGATCTCAAAAATGACGATTTCGCGCGCCACGTTTGGCGCACTAACTTTGTTTTTTCAAATGGGAACCCCCATTTTTTATTGCAGATTCTAACTCTACGCAAAATTTAATGAAAGAATGACCCCTCACGTGAAAATTTGAGTGCGCAAAAACGTGCGCAATTGCGCTTCAAATGTGCTCTACAAGCAAGAAATCGAGGTTTTTGAGTTTAGTAAACTATCAAGTACCACATGATTTCAATGGGTTTTTCATTCTGAATAACGTACTAAGTGAGATTATTTTTCTTATTTGTCAAAAAAATTTAGCAACCCTGAATTTTTTTCTGTTGAAAATTTTAAATGTTGAGGCTTGAACCGGAAAATCAGCATCACCACGGCATTCAGTGAAAAACACATTAAAGTAATGTATCAAACTTGATAGTTTACATAATCCAAAAACCTCGATTTTTCGCTTTTAGAGCGAATTTGGAGCATAATAATTGAGTACGTTTTTGCGCACTCAAATTTTCGCAGAAGGGGTCATTCCTTCAATGAAATTTTGGGTAAAATTTGAATTTGCAAGAAAGGGGGTTCCCATTTTGAAAAAAACATTTTTAGCAGCTTAATATCGATTTTGAGGGGATTGTCAACTCGTGGACCATACCCTGCGTACTGTCATGTTTGAATTGGAGTAGATTTCAGAAACATACGGTACCTATTATAGGTCCAGTTTTTTAAACCGATATGTTTATCTTCGCTACGGTTACTCTTTTTCTGCCTGGTCTGTTGTGTATCTGAGCTGTCAGGATTGGTCTCCTCCCTTTGAAGCCGTCAGAGTTGGTCTCTTCCCTTTGAAGCTGCCAGGATTATTCTTTCCGATTTCCATTACCTATTCTATAAATATAAATAAAATCGCCCGGAAGTCAAATTAATACATTTTCCCATAGTGCACTAAATCATATCAAGTAAATGCAGTAAATCTAAAGGAATTGCTTAAAACGTTGTCGGAAAAAGCATGTCTCTGCGAACGGTCAAAGAACATACGTGGCGCTCAGTCCGTCTTATCTTGATGAGGTCAGAAATCTTTCGTCACGATTGTCTAACATGTCCCGCAGGCAGAATCGAACCAGTAATAAGGAACCGGACCACCCAGAAAACTAAAAGCCGCGAAGTTTCACTCTCTCGCAGTTGTATTTTGTTGTGTACAAGTTCGTTAGCGGTTCGAGAACTGAGCTCAAAAGATATTTGAAAAGGAGGCGTTAAAATCAGGGATTTGATTGGGTAATTTGGGAATGGATGTATGTAGGTACACTTTAGGCTGAATCCTCTTACATCGTTCTCCTATTGTATTCGTCTCAAGTTGTTATTTCCAAAGTATCTGTTATTTGTCCGGATGGGAACATAATTATAATGTTGTACGTCTACGGCGTTTCTGTATATAAAATCGCATCAGAATTCTTTTGAGAATTTATCAAAATTGCACCTAGTCTTCCTCTTCGGGGAAGAACGTGTTTTTTTTTTTTTTTTTTTAATCACTGACTTAATAGATGAAGCGGGGTTACATCACACACGGAAAGGAAACATAGATTTTCAGTTTACATCTCGATCATTAACCTCAATGGGCAATTCCGGCTATTCCATTTCTGTTTTTCAAACTAAGATTTCAAAAGAGCTTTCCAGAAAGGTGTTATATGTGGAGTATCCGATGATTTTTAAGTGAGCGGAAACGAGAGCCGTAAAATCGACAGATGACTTCACGGTGTGATCCATTTTTTTTTTTTTTAAATTCCCCATTCTCCGAGATTCACATCCATCTTTTTTAATGTAGAAGTTTCAAACCTGATCAGGAACATTTCCAATATTTTGCGAAATCAGTGTAGTCGTTATTGCACATTTTTTACAATAAACTCTCTTACATCGTAGGTACACCTACACCTACATACTTAAAAAACCACAAGAGTCAGGATAATATGATTTGAATTTCTCATTGAATTTCAAAATGTGCGAACCACTAATATAGGCATGTGATTCTAACAATTCAAAATTTCATGGTACACACACAAAAAAATGAAAAAAATGTGGAAATGGTACACACAATGTGGACAGAGTTGGGCAAACGCTAATTATGATTGCAAATTGTTATTAATTGTTTCCGTTGGTAAAGAGAGTGAGAAGCTATACCAATGGAACATATAGATAAATAGGATAGACAACGTGGTATTACTCCGCCAAATTATCAAGAACTTAAAAACTACACGCTCACATTAATTTTCACAAAAAATTGAGTTTTACAGTATAGAGGAACCTTGGTGCATGGTCGTTTTATCTCACTTTTAAACACATTCAATGGACACAAGTAATCTGAATTCTGAAGAGTGCGCATTATATAGTTTTGTAAATAGGAAGTCGATGTTATATCTTTGAGAAGTTGTCACTCTTCAAATTGTGATATTGCCGAGTATTATATTGATGCTCCTGACATCTATACCGCTCTATATTCTTATGGACGTCCACCAGGGATTCGTAAACGAAGCGGTCGTACACCGTCATTATGTCCAGGTCAGCAAACAGCTTGACGCAGGATTCACAACCTGATCGCAAGAATCGTGAGAATCTAGAAAATTCAATGGAAACAACCGCTATAGTGAATAGCACTCGTAATCAAGAGGCTATTATAATCACGCGTTTTTATTATAAAAAAAGTGTTATCATGTGATTGGTGGTTGGTTTTATTGAATTGTCGGGATTCTTGCGGTTCTGTTGGCTTTCAACATAGTTTCTGACCCCGATTACCAATGGAAACAAATTTGAAATCAAGTTTGCCCAACTCTGAATGTGAGAGACAATAGCTCAGAATCTATTCATACTCATATTCTTGGTGACAGTCTATGAGATTTAGTCAGAATGTGGAAGGATATAAACAATATTCTATAAAGATAGTATTAATTATTGTTTCTCTTTAGAAGACCAAGAGGTTCCATGAAGTTCATGTCTTCTTTTCATTCCTTCCAGTGTAAGGACAGAAGAAGATTCCTGTTATTTCTTGTGGGTAATTAGTACTATTCAGTTGTAGTTTCATTCTTGTTTCGTTGTTGGGAATTGCATTCTTGTATGACGGTAAAGACACTTCGACTCAAGTCATTATATAACGATCCAGACACTGTTCATCTCCTGAAAAAGAAACAAAATTATATAACTTCAACAAAATTGATGAAGATTCTGAAAATTCCGTAGAATCGAATTCCAACAGGGATTTAAACTGGCGAACATATTACTCAGTACCTAATATTGTGGATGCTGTTCTGTTATGTATTTTCACAGGGTTCGCAGTCACCCTTTGTGCATTGTTTTGATTTGCCGAATTGGTAAAATTCGCTAGTGAGATGATAATTCACTTGAACTGGTACGTCCTCGATGGTGGATATTTTGAACGGACGTGAAGCGCATATTGGTTTCCAACTATACTTTGTAATCTAATTATTCAGCTGACTCACTTCATCATTGCCTCCCTCCATCCGATGTATTTTCATCCTCTTTGTGTTTCCTCAAGCTTCTTTCTTTGGAACTCTTGACTGAATTTTCTTCGTTCTAAAAAAAGAAAAGAAGTTAAAATGGTACGGCATTTTGAAGCGCATGACTATTGAAGGAAACGTAATAGCTAAATACCCTTACTTCCACTAATTTAATTGGTGATTAATGCAAAATGACTCTTTACTATCGTGTTTCTGACAGATTTTTATGAAGTGATAGGAATATAATCGTGAATCATTCGCAATATTGCAATGATTGTAATTACTACAGGGTACTATTATAGTACCTTCTCAAAGGCGATCCACTATCGTGTTTCTGGCATCTGTAATACATGGAATTCAGTCGGAGACGCGTGATCCATCCCCAGTTTGCCAAGTAATAATAAGGAGCGATTTATTCACTAACGTGATTCTGATTGGTTTCCAGCAAGTTTTACCATAAATAATGCATTTATGCATTTGAAAATGCATTAATTTTTTTTTAGATGATTTTTTAAAATGCATTTGTGCATTTGAAAAAGCATTACTTCTTTATAGATGCATTTTTTAAATGCATTTATGCATTTATTAATTGAATAGCCTTTAGGCTATTCACTATCGTGTTAGTCATTCATTGTCAAAAATCAGTCGAAAAGTTTATAGAAAGAACTAGGTATAGATTATTATTATTTTTCGGAAGGAGACTTCACCGTCGGCTGAGAGTTAAACCGGAGGCAATTAACGATCCAACGCACGAATAGTGGTGGGAAGACGATGAACTAAAGGAGAGAAAGAGAGGGAAGATTGAAAAGAGAGAGTGAGAGGAGCCGAGTTGTGAGAGAGACAATGGCTCTCTGGTAGGTAGGATGTCGTAGGGTGTAATAGTACCATGTTTAACCTCCTTCCTTAAAGCCGCCTTTTTCCACACTTCCTTTGTTGACGCCTTGCCCTCTCTGAAAGCTATTTTTCTGGCTATTTCGTTAGAAACATTGCACTTTTTGATTAAACCAAGACTGTAATTATATGGAACCGCTTCTTTTTGCTAATTATTTGTTAAAACGTTGTGCGCATTAAACAAAAAAAACAAAAAAAAAATCAAAATATCGCTAGATTTTCATTGGGCGAATTTTCGCAACTTTTTTGCATTGTTACCATTTTGAATAGAATCTTGAAGTTCAACGCGTTTTTAACTCAATTTAAATATCCCTACCTACATATCGCGGCTTCTTTGCAAATGTGACGTTTGATTTATGGATGAATGGTTGCTGACAGGCCTATTGTTTTCTCTGGATTACCCACTTCCTCTCAAATTTTTCATACAATGCTCTAGTAAAACATACTCCTTGAGAGCTTAAACCAAATCTCAGCCGCTGTGATAATGTTTCAAAAGCGTCTTCTAAAAATTGGGAGTTCGGGATATATGCCACTCTTGCAGAAAAGCCATGATTTATAGTCATTGCAGACGGTAAATGACGCTAGGAACGGTGTAAAACATTCATCATGGTGAAAGAAACTGTCAATAATATCGAAAGAAAGTGTGATTTCGTTGGGTAGAAATTATAGAGTAGAAGATATTCAAATGTTGATGGTCAACCGTCGCTTTGAAAACAAGTTTTTCATGTTGTTTTTCCTGGAAATTGCCGTCTCAAGTAATAGTTTTAGCGTCTTAAGTATAGTAATTATTGAAGTATTAGTAGTATAGGTATTTATCATGTGGTATATGCTGAATCAGCGCAGCATTTTATAAAAGAGTAGCCTGATCACGTATAAATAGTTTAAATACATTTGAAACGAAAATGTCGAAGAGGAACATAATTGGAAACTAGCTAATCCCGTTATCCCCAGCCTCTCAAATGCGACGGGTTTCTTTGGGTTATCAAATTCAAACTATTGTCTTCCTGCGATTTTTCACTTTTTTCTTTTTCATCCATAATTATTATTGATTTTTTAAATTGATGATGTGTTGAATAATTTGATGATGATGTTGGAGCATTTAGAGAGACTATCTACCTCAGAAACATTTTGATGGATGTGTAAAGTACATACATGTGCACCTACTCTTATCTCATATTATCTCAAATCATCTGATTGGTGCTGTTTACATGAACTCATTCATCAGCGATTAAAATTAACACGTGAGAGGTGGGTCTCTGTTTTTGGTTATCGCAGACATCAAGAACGGCAGCCTAATTTCACTCTGTGAGGACGGGGTTTTGGCTTGAGTCACGAAGGACGGAAATTGGGGTTAGCGGGGTAACCTTTTCCGCTAAGTATAGAGGAAATATCATCCCGTCATTTCCCTTTATAAATTATGACTTCGCTAATGCATCTGCTGAGGTTGCTGAAATTGAATACTCATAAGAATGAGTTACACTAGAAAAAATATACTTAGGCGGTCCTTTAGTAGAAATTAATGACTAATTGGCTCCCCGAAAGTATTTATTGTAAGACCTGCTAGATCAACTCAGCGTTGAGTAACAATCAATAGAAAATTCTCTGAATTTCTATGATGATCAGTCAGCAAATCCAAGTGATGTCGACAAAACTTGGCTTCCAAGACCAACAGAGTGACGGAAGCCTTTTGCAAGGTTAAACATTCTTATCCTGCAAAGTTATTCCGACTCTAACTTGACGTTTTAGACTTTCCTAAAAAAAATTTCGTTCCATGTTTGTTTTACTGTGTGTTTTTAAATTTTTGCAATGCGGATGATTTTCTCAATTTTTTTCTGATTTCAATAGGGAACTTCTATGAGTATGAATTTTACTTTTTTGAACCTCAAAATCCTTGAAAACCCCCTGGTACCAATGTCCTGCTTGAAATTACATCTGGCTCAACCAGAGAACAGGTTCAAAGGGAGTGCGTGACGCACCCAGGCAGGTTGGTAACGTCAGGTGACCATTGTCGATCAATTTCACTCATCGAATACCCATCATATAGCACCTTTTTGGAAAGACCTATCTAAGAGCTTTCAAACGCTGAGATAAAATAATTACCATGCAAGTTTCCATTAGCATTTTAGGCTAATAAATCTGGCATTTACCTAGGCTATTATTAGCACCATAATTATTTCATCGCTATCGAAGCAATGGTTGCCTTTGCTCATCGCGAAACTGCATGCACTCATTCGAAAAGTATCATAATATTACTACCTATTGATATGATTTTTGATTCATATTTTTGGGTTAGTCACGGGCTGCCCCCTGCATGATATTTAGGCCACTGGTATGCATGACTTTTACCGCGCATTCCTGCGCAGCTGCGTTCATGCAAGCACTGATTTGTCACGACTTAGTTGTCCGATCTTACTAGAATATGATGACTAGAATACGGTGGTAATCCATTATAATGATTGAGTATTAGATAAAAACTCTTCCACAGCTTGTACCTATAATATACAGGTACCTGTCAGGACTCGAATTTAAGCCGCGCGAAGTTACATCCCAAGCGGGGATATGAAGGACACCCTCTAGCCAGCTCGGACATTCCGACTCCCTTTAACCATGATTCAATGGATGGGTATTTTCATAGGATTTTCACCTGATACTGAATTTCAAAATCGTTCTTTAATATTATGATTGGTCGAAATTTTTCAGATGTAGCCTCTAGTGATTTTTGGACGCATTCCAATACCGGAACCTTTAGTTTTCTTGGAGAGGCAGTTTCCAACCCTTCGTTGTCCCTTTCCCGGGAAAAGGCAGAAATGCTTTCATTAGCGCCAGCGTCTCCCTTGTTGTGTCTCTCTAATGAATTACCTACCCCTTCCCCCTCCTCACACAAATCCTATCCGCAGGTTTCGCCTAACCCCCCCGCAGCCTCTTCTTCAGTCCCCAAACAAACCTCGGGGTCGGCTTTCTGTTAAATCAATATCAAATGCCTGGCCGGTCAACTTAGTGGACTCAATAGCCGCTCGCTAGGTAATATTTAATATTTACAAATCCAAGCGTCATCTAACGATAAGTGTATTGGAATACAGTAATCATTTGAGGGTCATCAAAATTTGTATACCTACTCTATTAGTTACCTTTCACGCAAATGTATGGGCTTTGTTTTGAGTGAAAATTTTTAAGTTGGATGTTTTTGAATTGGCAAACTTTTTGATAGGACAAGTTGATTAAAGTACATGATCCAGCTCACCGTCGAGACTTACTAAGAAATCATTCATCTTATTGCTGCCGAGTCTACCGAAGGTAGCGAAAGTTTTGTTTTCATTTTGAGAATCGAAAAAAATTGTTGTCCTCCAAAATTGACATTTCCACTCGCATTTTACGTTTTAGAGCTTACTGAACGAATTTGGTTCCGCGTCGGTCTGTCTATTCTCATTTCTTTGTTACAGTCATTATCTTCCAGAGTTTTCATCCGATTCTGTTCAAATTCTCAAGCATTATGCGGGTAGGGCTTCTTGAGCGCGCATATGAATTTAATCATGATTGAATCAAGGTACATGATAACGGTATGATGTGTTAGTACCTAATAAAACTTATTCATGGTTAATATAAAGACTATGTCATTGAAAAGTAATGAGTGTCCTCCACCCAGTGGATTCATTATTGGGGAGCAATGAAAATTCATTCATGCGTTATTAACAAGTTACTACTTAAATTACAATGGAGAGTCAGAAATAGTTGTGTGTATTACCAAGGGGCATCGATGCATATAACTATAAGGTATAATTACAAATTTTATGCAGGTATAAAAAAAATCGATAACCATGTACGATCATCATGTACAATGGTACTTGTACTTTGTTTGTAGTTCCACCTCCATTCGCCGTTTTCAGGCTATTCAATAAGTCACCCATAATAAATTCCTCCTTTCTCCTCAAAACGTAACTTCATTGAGTAGAGTGTGTACCTTGTATGTAACATTCTAACTTGTGTTAAAGGTGAATAATTACCTAGTGTTGTACTTCCTTGAACAGATTTTTTTACTTGCGATCAATCTAACCGGAGTATATTGATGATCTGATGACATTTTATGAGCTAAATATGATGTACCTGTTGTCGATTAAACACGACGTCGGTTAGAACAAAAGAACCTTCTAAACTACCACATACCTTTTAACCCCTCCTTCCCTCAAAGGCTCAAGGAATAATAGGAAGAGGCCAGGTGCAAGGACCTCCCCTTCTCGTACTCACCGTAGGGGTTGGGTGGTGGCGTGAAAAAATCCCCCTCTTCATCATCTCGGGGTGGAGCGCCATGATGGTCCTTCCTGCTATGGCCTGCAGGGGTCCCTTCCATCACCCTGTTTGTACAAATGCCGTTTGTTTGTTTAGTTGAGTGCAAGTGGCCGCTGCGATAGTGTTGATGTTGAGTCTGTAACTGCAGAAATGTGTGCTTTAGTGAGGATTTTAAGCAATTTCTGGTCGATTTGGAGCGGATTTTGTGTCTTTGAGTGATCGACTAATCGTCATGGAGGATGATTGGCGTATTGGAGAGATCTATTACCCCACCGCTCAGGCTGATGGTTTGCTGTATCACTATAATAAGAAAACATCAACGTTTAAGTTTTAACTATCATACCGTTTCATACATTAATTTGAATCCTAATACATATCAAAAGTCGGGAAAAGGGCCAGAACTGAAAAAGGTCCTCTACCACCGAGTTTTCGGAAAATACCTATATTTTCTTCTTCGTCGCTTGAAGGAAGTTAATTACTTAGAAAATGTACCAGGAAAATCTTCAACCAAATTACAATTTATTGTAGGAGAAGAACCAGAAGAATGAAGAGGATCCAAACTATTGATGTGGAAAAACTAAAATAGCATCCGGTAATGTTGAATTGACTGAGTGAAAAAGCAGTACAATAGGCTAAGATAACAATTCGAGAGATGGTACATGAATATTCTCTATGTAATTAACAGTCTTCGAGCACTGATGGTGGAAATATATCCTCCAAAAACTCGGTGATAAAGGCGCGTTTTCAGTTATTACACTACTGCCTCCCAATTTTGAAATTATGATAAACATAGTGGCTTGATCAAACTATGGTACCGTGAATGCCTACATTTTTCAATCTACTACAGGTACAATAATTTTTATTACTAGGTAGATGTCTATTTCTTCGAGGGTTAACTTAGCGAAAAACGACGGCTCAAGAATGCTAGGTAAGATTTTTTCCAGGTAAAAAACAAGAGAAATCGCTATCCTTGGTAGTCTCGTATCAATTCGGTAAGGAACCAATATTTTTCATGTAAATGACGGAGACTGTAGCGCAAAATTCTCCTATACTGACGGTATAATATACGTTTCTCATTGAAGGGAATCGCGAGTTTAGTAAATGGTTTTTTCAATGTACTATCATATCTTGGAATTCACTCTAATCATATCTCATATTCAGTTCCTTAGAATATCTATTGATATCGATTATTCATCTTTGATTCTGTTTTCATATTACAATTTCCCCTTTAGGAGAATCCATTCAAGACCAGATTTTCCAGGCACATTAGTATTCCATCGCGATTCGATTAATGACCGATTATGTACGGATAACATTGATTCGAACACGTGTCTCCCTTGTACCTCGACGACGCCGCCCTTGGACCTACCGTTGGCTAATGTTTCCAACTTCAAAATAAATTTACGACCCGTGTAATTCCATAGAGCCAAGACAGTAGGATTTTGAACAAAATAAAAAAATATACCTACTTGGGAGCCGTAGTAACTCATTCGGCTGTTGACGTTTCATAGAGCAGATCCCAAGAAGGAATGCCTGTGGTCCTCGAATAGCTTCATCTCCTCTACACGGCATATAAATCTCCTGTCGGACGGGGGAGGTTTGGCCCACCTTCGAACAGAAAGAAAACGGATATCCTCCATTCCAGAAGATGGTCCTCTTAATCAAGCTGTAGTGCGGGCCTTGAAAGATCCAGAGTTCAGTGATGGTCAAATTGAATCGTTTTGGATATATAGATATTCTCGTG
The DNA here is from genome assembly GCA_030264115.1 of Lygus lineolaris. Lineage (NCBI taxonomy): Eukaryota > Metazoa > Arthropoda > Insecta > Hemiptera > Miridae > Lygus > Lygus lineolaris. Next base: position 14,699,682 of record JAEMON010000010.1, read on the forward strand.
AAGAAATATGTGGACAGTTGCAAACGTTTTGCAATCTGCAATGAGTAACATTCAAGCGTTCCTCATCAATAGGTATTGTATCGTTCTTACTTGGGGCTAGATGTATAATTTGAACGTTTACCAATAAATTCGGGTGAATTTTAGGACTAAAAATTTCAACTATACTGCACAGACAGATAGATGTTTTCTCTATTTCTTGGAGTCCTGCAAAATCAGAGAAATAAATTATTGACTGAATTATTCGTTTTTCGAGCTTATGCCAGTTATACCAAGTAGGTACTAATGAAGAATTCTCCCAGAAACAAAAAATCCCAAGATTTTCACCTATTGGTGAATGTAAAGTTGTACAGTAAAAAGAAGTTCTACTTTTACAGTAAACAATACATGTGCATTGAGTGTGGTGTATTGAACACCAATGAATTTTCTATAATATTTGCTGCGAATTTGGGGAATACCACAAGCAAAAGAAATAAAAAATCATCAGTTTTTTTAGTGTTTATCTGGAAAAATGTACTAAATTCCTCATCCCACAAACATTTATAATTATCTGAACATAATTGTATTTTTAAAATTGCTTAACTTTATTAAATATTGTTATCCTTGGACAAAGTACGTGAACATGTTATTACTAACAACGTAACGAAGTGTAGAACAAATTCGCGTATAATGGACATTCTGACGTTTTATCTTACGGTGCCCAGCTAAGGTTCTCTTGATAGAAAGTAATTAGTTGCTCTCAACAACTTCCTGTGTTATCGAACTATACAGATATGGTTCTTATACACCACGTGGAAGTGGTTTTGAAGTTTTAACGTTCATATCTGATCAAATACCTACTTTGGGTATGTACGCATACCCTTTCAATGACAACGAAAATTCATCACGCATACTTTCAGCCCCCATTGGGAATTGGTATCATTAGTCCAAATTATATTAAATCACATCATAATGTCCGGTTGTTGCACCATAACAACCGTGGTCATAATAATACTGATCCAATACGGGAGGTATGCGAAAATAATATCATGTTTTCCTTACGAGACATAATGAGGTACAAACAACACTACAAGCAACACGTAGCCAGTAGTAAAGTAGAACATTTTTTGATATTCCATGCTCAATGGTAAAATAATGATCATGGATGAATGATGATTATGACGATGCATCGCGTTGGCTCAAATCTTGTACGCTCCTCTTTCCAAAACTAGGATCAGATAGACCCCTTGAAATTGATCGGAAGTGGAACAAGTATAGTTAGCCTCAGGGTATACTAAAAAGTGAATAAACCACATAAAAAGACAACGTAAATAAACAACATCAAAAGAAAGGTGCGAGCAATTCTGGTGCAAAATCAGTGGTGCACGTTTTAAATTTCAAGTAAAAATATCTCAAAATCGGTTATTTATGAGCGTTCTGTTGTTGGCAAAACCACGTAAAACAACCATCGTTAGTGTGAAACATGTAAAAGGTACATGTATTTATTTTTAATCAACTCAAAGTTTTATGTTAGAAAAGCATATCAAATGAGTCCTATTACTTTCTTATATACGAGCCTAAAATTGCCTGGTAGGCCTAAAATTGCTGAAAATCGTTAAAATATCCCAAAAATTATGGAATGGGTTTTTTGGAAATTGTATTTCTTCAGGGACAAGGAGGGTTGGTTGATAATCGAAATAACTAACAGGAAATCGTCTAGTAAAATTGTAAAACGCCATTTTACGGATTGATTCTGTTCTTCGTTTTGGTTTCCCTTTGCATCGAATCGAGTTTCAAAACCTCTGGAACCTGGAGGGCCTGAAGTTTGGTACTTCCATTGCTAGTTGAATGGAAGAAACATTGTGTTTTTGTTTTTTTTTTTACTTAGGAGAACAGTAATCCATGCAGCATCATAGGTTAGGGAAAATTGACTTCGTTCAGTAATTTGCAGCATTTCCAGACTGATGTCTGCCTTATTTGCGTAGTCGAGATTATCAGAACTATCGTGATGAATTGAAAAATATTTTACGTAATTCCGTTGATGCTCAAAGTGTTAGAGAGGGTGTATATGTACTGGCTGGTGTCAGCTAATGCAGTCACGCTTAGCCTGTTCGCGGGAAACGGCCAAGAGAGATGGGAAGTGGGGGTAATATACCGCCTTGAGTTATTTACGACCCGATATAAATTATCATATCCATATATTAATTACTCGTGCGTTGAAGGGGCGGGAGAGTTTGGAAGCTAAGCCCATCAGCCTTCGGTGTTTCCGCGCGATCGCGAGCCGTTTTGTGGGTTTGAGGAAATATTTTCGAACTCGCTGCATTGGGATGAATTATTCAGTTATATTCTCTATTTATACGAGATACCTACGCGAACTGTACACCTTCTTTATAGAATAATGCAGATTCAAAGTATAATTGAGCATCAGGATCAAAGGACAGAACCAATTGAAGACACATACCTTACTGGGAAACAAGGGTTGGTATGTTTTACAGATCTAAATTTTGGGGAACGTTTTTTTGAATTATTGGAATTTGGATTCTTCTTATTTTCCAACTGCCTCATTCGTTTGTTGGTTGGCAGGTTTTCTTTGAGCTTCCCTCCAAGATGTTGATAAGGGTTCACTTCATGAACCACTGACGCGAATAATCTTAATTTGAAAGCATCTCCGGCGTAACATGCTCTTCAACCTAAGGATAACCCTGAAGTAGGATATTGCAACACCTTCGATTGGAAGAAAGTGCTTTAACAGGTTACGTCAAATAGCAACTCCTTCCATTCAACCAATCCACGAAAGACCCAAAAATACTATGAGTTGGAAGCTCATATAACACCATTCATCGTCGCATTTTTAACCTCAAAATCTAATTCCGCACCCTTGATAACCTCCTGGTGCCAATTTTCAGCTTGAAAATACGTCTGTTTTGACCAGAAAATGGGTTGAAAGTAAGCGCGTGACGTCATTTAGGTTCCGAAAAAGATTAGAGCTCGCATGGTCCCGGCCAGACTGGTAATATAAGTTTCATCGTCGGATACAACTCATGTAGCACCTTTTTGGAAAGCTCTCACTAAGATAGTTAAAAAATGACAAAGCAGAAAATAAGTATGCAAGTCCCCTCATGAATGTGTTTCGTCAAAAACTATTTTCCTTGAAACTTGATGCTTCAAGTGATGGCGTAGGCGAATGGAGATCTGCTAACTTATGCAAAATTATCGGTCTATGATATAATACCTATTAGGATTGAGATAAGTAGTTATAGGTACAAGTCTAGACAATTAGGGATTTCCACGTACTTTCGGACAATCTGCTTTGATTACCTGTTCAAAATTGAGCTACTCTTTCTTCATGAACTTCGCTACTGACACCTAATGGAAGACATGGTTTCAGAAGCTCCTCAGTTAGGGATTTGAAAAACCTACTGCAATCTAAAACTTACGACCCTACATGCTCCATGCAGCTCCATATTTATTGACCATCAAGTTCCAGCTGAATGCTCAACCTCAATTTCAAAAGGTTCCAAGTGCCTGTTTCACTCTGGTTCGACCTGGTTCCAAAATTCGTTGAGCAGCTCGATGCTGCATTTAATGCTGCTTAGGCCTTGGATTGGCAAGTCTCCGACTGCTTGCCGTTCTGACCTCGGTTTGACAAAGATGGTTACCGGTTTCCTGGAGACAAGGTTGGTCCTATGTATTTCCGCTTGAAGCAGGGATTAAATCAGGCTCCAATACTAGAGGGTTTGAATATAACTGTGATTTCTTTATTTTTCCGAAAAAATACATTATTCTTCCAGCCTCTGTTAGAAGCAATCAGACAAGAGACCTACTGCAAATATTACCTATTTTATATACTTCGTAGAATGTGTTGACTCTATATTATGAATTCCAGCACTTCTTACGTGATGCTATTCTTCAACCGGCGCGATTATCTGAATCACAGCATCATTTATCTTAATTGGTTGATTCCTATGGCTTGAAGAATGCACGTAAATATGATGAGAACTATTCTGAATGAAACCCATTCTCTATTAATACCAATCCGTTGTTTTCGCATTACTAATCACCAGCTTCAGAGAGTTACGAGGGGTTTTAACCTGAGTCTAAACACCCAAACTAACACGCCGGTACACATAATTGTTTGCGTGTCATAAATTAAACGGGTGATAAGCAAAGTTATTAAGGTCCTACATTTTTTCGGGTTCGTTGATGTTTTTCCGGTAAGAAAAAAAAACCGTGATACAGCGTCGGTTTCCTTTAATGATGAGATAGCGCATGAAAGTAGCGAAATGATGGATGCGTGTGATGTGGTTTTAAATAATTCATGATTTCGAAAACAAGAGTAGGATAAGATGTAGGGGATACAGTGGTTCAGTGAACTTGGAAAGAACAACTCCTTGGTGTTCTAGAACAATTACCGGGTAAATAACATAAAACATGCTATTGGCTGTAGGTATGAAAGTAACCCAAATTTAATAGCCATAGCTAGAATATGGAGGAGAGTTCCACAGTAGAACTAGCATCAGAAAAGCTCTCGTATTCTAAACCAGCAAAGGAACATGAGGTGTCCACCCAGTTCCGAATCATCCTGAGATGGTGGTGCCTGGACCATCACCTCTTGGAGGCAGTTTAATAAGATTTGGAGGAAGTCAGATCAGCTGCAGGTGAGCTTTGAAGCTAACATCTTTCCTGGTCATTCTAGGTCTGTCGAAAGTGTGCATAATCACTGCCACCAAGTGTGCTGTGAACTTCTCGACGGGGGAGGCGCTCATAGTTCGTCCTTCAGACAATATAATAAAACTGATTTACGAACTATTTACTATAGAATGAAAATTTGAAGAAGAATCTGTTTGAAATATTTACCAACATCCCATCTTTTCATGACCAAAAAAAGGCATTTTGCTAATGTATCAGTGCTCAAAAAAGGCTACAGCTCCAGGACCCATTGAGATTCGAATCGACAGAGTTCCTATTTACATTCAACTGCTTCAATCACCTCCCGTCCTTCGCGATTACATCGATAATTCAAAGATAACATAGAATGTGAGATGTGAAGGTTCGGACACAGATTTATTTCACCCACCTCTCACATTGAAGATGAAAAGGTGCATCCGACGAGGGTCCATTTTGTCGGTCGTCCATCTTCACCTGGCGCTGCACACCTGTCGATAGAAATTAATCTTTAAAACGTGTTTTTTTCCTAACGCATGATAATATGAATCGTTTATTGAGGTTTATAATAGCCTTTGTCTGTCAGATTTTCAAGATCGTATGCACGGTTCTACAAATTTTGACAAGGCTGAAGACTGTGGAGCCAAACGGAAACTCAGATAAAATAATGACTATGTTCTTCGGCAAAATGATGGATATAACTTTCTGGCCAGTTTATAGGCTACATTAGCTGTACATCCTTTTCCTTCATCGTTGAATTAACTTACCTCAAATGTCAATGATTGAGTAAACACTAAACACGTTCGTTACCGTGAAAATATCATAAGATTCCTCAATTCTTCAATCCGATTCGGGACTTAATCCATCGAAATGAACTTTTTGTGTCAGTTACGACGGTACCAAAACAATTTCTGTGAGTCGAGCCCGTTCAGATTTCATTAATCGGGATAAATTTCATGTTACAAACATCTAAATAGCTTCCGTTGGTTGACATGGTTGACGGTTACAATCAAATTGTTGCATTGTTGGTGTTAATTTGTAATCACACACTGTCAAGCTTTGGGGGAACCGATTTTGACGCGTTGCACAGTGGCCCAAATAGGGGTCGTCCTCCTCTAAATCGTCCCCTCACGTCTTATAGAAATTTTAATAATAACGATATCAAGATATCGATGATATCGATTCAAATAACATCAATGTTAATCAAATAACTGCAGTTCTACCGTTCTATCGTGATGATTACTGCCATATAACCTTAAATGGTTGTGAGTGAGGCAGGGACGATGTGGTTTTGTGCTACTGAAGAGCTGGTGCGGTAGGGGGAGCAGATATGTCGGTCCCTCTGAGGAGAGTGCAGCGTTGTAACCGTTGGCCTTCTTGAAGATAGGTATCATAATATGTTAATCAAGAAGGAGCCGTGTCACAAGTCCGGAAGAGTGTGGATATCGCGTGGTTGTTCTGCCTATCGGATCAGCTCAGCAAATAAATAACCCACTAAATCCCAAAATAGATTTTGTATAAAAGAAAAGTTGAAGTCGAATGAGACCACCTCCAGCTCACCAACACCATACCCATGATTGCTGGTGATTTTTTAAAGTGTTCCGTTTTCTCGATTCAAAAAGTCAAGAAAATGGACAACTTTAAAAAATCACCAAAAAATCATGGGTACTTTGTTGGTGAGCTTAGGTGGTCTTATTCGACGCAGAAGTCTCAGGTCTTCAACTTTTCTCTTATACAAAACCAATTCTGAGCAGTTTCAATGGTAAAAAACGTGAATTTTCAAGGCTTTTTCAAGTCATCACAGCTTATATAGCCATTCTAGTATGGGAACATAGGGTATATTCGGAATCAGGGCAAAATTTCCTTATGGTTTGGGGACGATATCTTTTGTCTGAAGAACCCCTATTTTGAGGGGTTCTTCACCCCCAAACCCCCACTCTGCGGTGGTTTGGTGCCATAAACTCGTACCTACGTTGTGTCTGGCCATCTGTAACTTACCCTGCGGGTGTTCAGGTTCGTGATCCTGCCGATCAGGTGTCACTCGGCTATCTTCGTAATCTTCAGGCTCGCTCAGCATCAAGTTATTTACTCCCGATTTTCTACTCAGTTCAGTGATCTGCGATAGTTGTTGAGTTTTCTGCTACGTTAACAACTAAAATTGATTGCTTGGGGTGTTTGTCCCACTAGAAGATAATATATGAGTGCAGTGACCATCCAGGTCCCTGATTATAGAAGATAGCCGAGACAGCTGAGGTATCATAGGATCGCGATCCATAAGTTCCTGGAGGCGGTAAGGCTTACAAGTCGTAATACTGCTTGTATAATTCTGCTTTTATTCGCCCGCTACTAAACCGTTATTAACCACACACTTCACTGATTGACGTACCTATTACACAATTTCGGAGATCCTGCTCGTATTTGTCGTCCTTATAGATGCAATGAATTCGTAGAGGATGAAGATGGATATTACATGATGATGTTCGTGTATTATTCATTTAATGGTCAACCCATGCATTAAAAATAATGCGAAATAAAATGGAAATTTCTTCAAGGATATGCTGTCATTATTCAAGCGAAAGATCTAATCCCGCTAATATATATATATATATATAGATGAATTTTCTCGCTATCGACCGTTGACATAAAGTGTGAAGCAGTTACGGTTAACTATGCTTAGGGGTTGTCGAGGTTCGGTCAGAAATAAAATATATATATATATATATATATATTCAGAAGTATAGAAAGATGCGCTCCCCAATATCGTCTTAAATCATGTTAGGAAGTTGAGGAGATCGGAAAATTCTAAATCAGTACATTACGCCACTCACAGTTGCTTTCAAACTGTCGTCCATTTGTTATTCAAAATATACCTTTGGACCCTTTTCGTTGATTCGTAACGGAGCATGAAACTGAAAAAGGACTCCTTATTTTATCATCCCTGATTAAGATCTACTATCGTATAACACGATTGCTTCTAATTTGTTTCCGGCAGACCTTACACAGTCCTCTCCAACCCTCATTACCTCGTGTTGATCAATATTTCTCAATGCTCCATTATGTTCCATGGTTCTCAATTACTTATTATGGAAAAAGTGAAAGTCTTTAGTTGATTTCAAGGCATCGTTTCAGTAGGAGGACTGCCAACGGTATGAAATATTTATAATCATCGAAGCCCTTCATACAGTTCTTTCCCTGGAAGCTCTCACTGTCTTAGGTAGGTATATTTTGGTAAATCCATAATATTACAACAAGAATTTCCGACAGGTGTTTTTCTCCCAATTCGACACTCTTTCCGAATCTTTGGGAGCCTCCAACTTCAACAAAGAAGTCTGCCGTTATGAAGAGTTGAGGAAGGTATCAAGGTATCTGCCCTGATCGAGGAGAGTTGAAATTAAATGCGTGGGTGCCGTCGAAAATTACAACTGGTCGAGAGGAGCCGGTGTCCAGTTCTTCATCGCTTGTTTTTTCACTTTTCTCGTTTCAAATCTCAGCTTCACGCTCCGCACATATTTACGTCCATCAATTTCATGCGAAAGTAATTTGTCGAGAAACGGTCGCAATGAAATAATGTCAGTTCGATTTTATCAGATGTCTACAACGTTTTTAATTTCGTTTCAGTGTCGTATCCACCTTATATATTATGCTAGTTTTTTAGATGTCGTCATCAAAAGTTTTTGAAACTTCAATGTGTACACAGAAATACTGAGGAAAACCTCCTGTCACTAGTAAAGGACGTTAGTACTAGATAAGGAAAAATAAGATTCTAACACTCTCCTCTTAACCGTGCCAGGAACCCTGCCACCACTTTGTGAAGCCAGTGTATCTCTGAAAGAATGTTTCGAAGAAAGCCATTTTTTGTGGTTTTGAAATTAAAATTGACCATTGTCCTCATGTTTGAAGAAGGCGTTTCCATTTCAAGGTTTGTTATGAAACGAAAAACAGGAAAAATGTGGTGGAAAAAAGCTCCCAAGAGTTAGGTTTTTTCTTCAAATAAGATGTGAAATGATTGTGGTACCTACTCAAAGATTTATCTGAAAGGGATTACTTCCATAGGTGCTTAATACTTAGAATAAATAGTGATTGAATGGACCAGAAAAATAAGTTTTTTCGGTTTTCAAGTGTTCCATGATGGCAAACTACTATTGTTTTTCTGGAGAGTTCCCATTGGAGGTTCTACTCCCTGATGTATGCTAATTTTACTGTTTTATTGATGGAGTATGATTTTCCTTTTCAGTAGGTTAATAGGTACAGTTTGGTGCTACCTACTCTAATTCTTGGGAATTTTTAGCTTCACTGAACTAAAAGTTTTGTGTTCTATAGGGTGAGGCTTCCTTGTGGAGAAATGAAAAGTACTTTGAAGTACCTACTGAGAGGTTGAACTGAATGAGAGTAGGTACTTCAAACGCCGGCCTTCATTCCGTACTCGTCATGATGATTATTCATGAACCTTGCAAGGTGGTCCCCCTCCTTCTCCCGGTGGGTTCCACATCGATTTATGACCTCTGAAAACGCACGGGTCCGCAACTGATATTGCTCTTAGAAAAGTTCGAAGATAAATATGTTCTCTCTTTAGCTCGGGAGACGATTCATTAATTAGGTACGTATCGATACAAAAATCCGACTTGAGAGTGGAGAAACGATGAAGCTTTATTGTCTGTTTATAAACTCGCTTTTTGAAGTTTTCGCATTTGCAGAGGCTACCGTTCGTCCGATCGCTATTAGATGTATTCAAAAGGGACCTTATATTACATAAATGTGGGCCACCTCGAAAATACTCAACATTAATCGAACTAAATGGCAGTTCATAGAAAACTTCTTTTGCACTCTTGCCGAGGCAGCGCCTTTCATATCTCTAGAAATTCCACCAATAAGGAATATCAATTAGATCCAGAATTTAGTACTTTACGCTCCTACACCAAAATCCCATGTGTAGTCCAATTTATTATGAAAAAAGTGTATCTTGACTATGGATTGGCTCATATTCTATCATCATACATGATTTGGATATTCATGTACATTATGTCAACTCGTAGTAAATAATTATCTTGATACCTATAATTCATCTATCTAGGTAAATGTCAAAAAAATGTTGAAAATTAGAAAAATGATCCGGAAGTTCTATTTGAAAAGCCTCAACCTACGGAGAAGCTATTCCATTTTTTTTTTTCTTCAAAATAATGTTTAATTCGCCAACCCTTCACCCCCCAAAAAAATTGCGAAAAATTTCAAGTATGTAGGTACATTGAATTTTTAGGTAATACAGTTTGAAAAAATCTCCTCTCTTTGTCGTCACGCAGCGTCAATATCGATGGTAACGATTCTTATTCCCGAAAGTATGAATTGAGCAATAGGTGAGACAAATTACCTGTAATTAGGTGAAAGCGGAGATGGTGGCTTGAACGTTTATTGTAAAATAATACTTGTTTCAGCAATTAGGAAGCTCCTCCTCCGCACTGTTTCCAGAACTGGGGTATTGTAGACAGTCTGTCTCCAAACAATGTGAAATCAGATTGTCTCTAATGTACTGTCAATTCAACTGTTCACATGCTGCCCTCGTTATTCTCATTATTAATTTAGGCTTAGAGTCCATCCCATTGAATGGAGAGAGACAAATTTAATTCGAAATCAACCTGCATAAGGTGTGTAAGAACAAATTTATGTATTATACACGTCGCTATGATTATTCATGGCCCGAGCAAGGTGGTCCCCATTCATTCAACCGATGACAATACCGAGGAGATTTATTATTTCTTGAAACGCATGGGGTTGCACGCGGATGATCCTATCTGGAAAGGCCGATCTCGAAATGAGTCAAGTCATTCGGATATTACATTCAATGCATGAGTACAGCGCAAATCAATGGTACTCATCACCGTTAGGTTGATGATTCAAATATACCCAGAACAGGAAAGCCTTACTAGTAATCTTCTATCTTCTACAACATAGACTACCGCAAGCGGTATAGGTAGGCATAAACAAAGTTTCATTCAATGATTTTATCAGTTTATTCATAACTTTAGGTAGGTATATCCATTCTCCAGAGTACTCCATAGGTTGAAAAGACTTCTGCCAAGATGGTAGGGCATTATAGCTTTCTAAGTTATTGTAAGTAACATGAATGTATTGGTGGTGAAAAAATGAAGAATCAGAACGTATTTTCAATCCTCTGTATCAAATGTGCTGAAACTTGATATTCAGCCACGCTTCTCCCCTGTTGATCATACCAGAGGTAAAATTTGTACAGCTGATTTGTGAGCTCAATTTTCGACTCAGCTAACCTAGTAGCTCAATTATCATCACCCTCGACAGTTGAGCCCAGTTTTCCGATTCAGTGAATGTAGGTTCTAAATTTCGAGCCCTCAGGAAGTTTCAAACTGGAATTAATTAGGGGAAAATGTCTATTTCGATTTGGGTGGACTTCAAGAATATTTACTACTTGAAAATGAGAATCAATACCTAGGTATCTGATGTAAGGGAGATACAAGTTATTAAGGGAGATCCATTTCTGTGAAGTTACATTTCTGTTAAGGTTGATGTTACTCTGTGGATGAATAACGTGAAAATTGTAAAAATGAAAATCCTCAAACATCTTCTTGAGGAAAGAAATTATTAAAGTAATTCATCTTATCTGTAACCTCATTAGTAGGTGCCTTATCACGGGATGTAAAAGAAGAAAGATTGAAGAGGGCATTAAGATGCGAAACGGAATTACAGCGCCACAGCAAAGGGGGCGAAGTATTAAAGATGGGACACCTTCAAGGTTTATCTAGCCGTAAACAACACAGAGAAAAACTGGGGTTGGAAACAACTGGGAGTGGTGGAGGTAAAAGTGTAGGGGTGGGGCTAAAATAGAGGGGGTGAAGGTAAAATAACACGGTGAGGGGTAAAATAAGGGGAGTGGGGGATTTAAGAAGCTATTTACTGCATCAGCTTCTCTGAAGGCGTTTATGTCGAGGCACGATCTCCATTATCGTTGTCCTCGAAGGTCCTGGGTTTTGAGTTTGATACGCCAGATAGTAGGGAAAATATGTCAGCATCGAGAAATATGGGCAATAAACAGCGATTTATTTGAAATGCATACCCGATCCAATTTTCGGCAATCGATTAGAAGAGTGATGATTGACAATGTTTGGTATTCTCTTGGGCTTTAAACTGTCTACCTTGAAGTAGGTATACTTAGAATTGCATTAATAGATTTGTATGAAGTATTTACGAAGGTCAAGTTTATTCATCGTCGAGTAAACTTGGAAGGAGGGACAAATCATATTAAGTATAGGTTGGTAGGTCTTTCATATTATATCCCCATATAAGAGCTTCCAGAAGAGTTCTCTGTTGATCGGAGGGAGGAGGGGGGGTCTTTCGGCCCGCCTACGTGATAAAACCATTTACCTCCAAAATCAAATCTCCACTTGGCATTTTGCATTTTTCAGGGCCTCTGAACAATTTCGGTTTGGTTTGTGTGTGGTCAAAAATTCCTTCCCCAGGGCAAACTATAGTTATGAAACCATGGTCCGATTATGGTGAAATTTTCAGGTAGGTAATGTGCGGATTAGCTCCTTGGTGGTACCCAATGGATTTCATTGCCAATTGACCAGTGGTAAAGTGTATAGTAATGCTCAAATCTGAATTTCGACCGATTTGCTCAAACTTGTAGGGTACTTTCAGGATGGGCCTCATGTTAATCCCCCACGAATTTCATCTCAATAGTGGGGAACAAATTGTCGATCGTGTTGATGTTTCTCATCAGAATAATAAACTATCACATGGTCGTGAAGCAAGGTCGATGTACAATATTACGACCACAGGGGTCCTTGCCACACTACAACATGTGAGGACCCACCACTATTGGCGTGTTTACACAATAATTGCAAGTAAATTAGTTTTAGAGGTAGAATACCTACTTGCCAGATACACAGAAAATTCCGACCAATAAATCAATGTTTCTGTCTGAGGTACTAGCCTTGGGGAGTATGAATTTTCGTCAACTTTTCTCATATTGGCCAAATGATGAACTCAGAAGGTAGTTTATTTTAACAATAGAATTTTATTCGAATCAATCACATAAGCAAACTCAGTGAACTATTTCTGTAGTGCTGTAGAGTGATTTAAAAAGTTCAAAGAGATAAATAAAATATAAATGGTGGAAGGAAAAAAAAGATTGTCGCTGAAGGTAATTAACTACGTCAGGTCACGAGATGAAGTTCTAACTAACTCATTCAGGGGTGGAGTTGGCGTGGTGAGATACCGCCTTGCATTTTGTTGACAGAGGGGATTTTTCGTGTTTTACCTGTGTTTCTCTTCTGAAGTCTTCATCAAAAAATTCTAACGTCTTGTAATAGCCCGAGGATTTTTTTCCAGCCTCGGCAGAGTAGGACAGAGATATAGAGGGCGTAGCGACCGATCATTAGCCCTTGGATACCAAAAGGGAGCCAACCTTTTTTTCGGATACGTAAAAACGGGGCGATGGCTCCGAAGGGCGAAATTGGGCCCTGTAATAGTGGGGTCTTCCACGGGGCTTTTTTGACCGGTTCTCCAACCCCACCAAAATATCATAATTCTCACATCGGACACAAACTATGTTTTCTTTTGATGGGAATTAGGCACATGAACGCTAAACGAGCTACTGTTGGAGGAATAATGTGAATTGAGTGTGATTTAATCATCTTACCTACATTGACTTAAATCCCTGACCGGGAACAATTCATCAACAATCAACAAAAATTATACTCAGATAAGTTTGAATGATTATGAAGACAAGATCTATGAAGACGGGCACTCTTTCTCATAGTTCACCGCCATGAGAAAGTGGTATAAGTACCTATACCTTGTACAACCAGTTAAATAAATGATCGATAGTTAGATCAATATTCACCTAAAAGAACCCGCTTAGGTAAGTTACTGAGTGGCTGAAATAAGTTTGTTCAAGAACCAATGCACGATTATCGTAATGTTCTTTGCCAACTTCACAACTACGACTCGTACCATGTGAGTTCCGACTGCTAAATGTCGCAGCATGATTAGTGAAAGGTAGGTAGAACCTAACGTTTGTTTGTCACTTGCAGCCTTTTTGGGTAGAAGCATTTTGGGGTTATTATGGACAATCATTTTTTCTCAACAGATAAACACGTCTAACCCATCAGCTCGCATCAAGAAGGGTGTTTAGGAAGATGATTGCTATAATACTTGGGGAGATTGCCATGATGGAATCCTTCAAGTTGAACAACTCGGATACTACAAAACGTAGTATATTAAAACTAAGAAGATATAAGACGTTTGCATGCCTACTATATTATGACATTCTGTTATCAGTGTTTGCTCCTAGATCGCACATTAATGGACTCATTAATGGATGGTAGGTAGGTATAATATATTTAACGTACATGCGGACTAGTTCGTGTATTAATTTATGTATTCGAGATTGGATTTTGGCTCTATCATGTGAGGTGCATAATTTGGACTGGCATATTTCAGTTAGATATGTTCAAATAGGTTTTTTTCTAACACAGGGGGAATTATTGTTTGGATCGAAATTCAAACATGATTTCATCATCTAAATGAATCGCCCGTTTAACTTATTGATACAAACATATCCAGCATTTATAAGTAAAATATCAATAAGCAGCCCTCTTTTCCAAGAAAATGATTAGGTTCGTGTAAAGTCTATAACCAACAAAGATGGTGAAACATTATGATATTCCGTCATCCGATATTTCGATACAAGAAAATAAAAGGTGGAATTGAGATGTAAGAGCCACCCCCTGGAATTCTCAACCCAAAGCGCCCATCGCGTGTTTTCAGGTTGTTTGTAGGAAGGGATTGGAGGGAGTGGGGGAGAATGAATCTAGCACACAGCTACCCATTATCTTTTGTCCAGCGTCGTGAACCATAACATGATATTAATAATACTTGTAACTTGAAGAATATCTGACTAGAATTAAATCATGTTCCATTAATTTTGAAGTAGGAGAAACATACCTAAGTTTTCCATTGTTTCTGAAGAAATTATAAACAGCTCTAACATAGGTACCTAATTAACAAAGACCTCAGCAGGCAGTAATGTGTTCTCTTATATAATGTAATAATTACCACATTTCATAAAAGAGTAATTTGTAAAAATTAATAATGAAACGACTCCAAGTTAGGTACCTAATTTATTGACGTATTGTTTTTTAGAATATGAAGAGATCAATGGCAAAAATGAATATGAATTTCAGAAACTGCGTTTACCCAACAGAATAACTGATTTTAACATTTGAAGACTCATAAGTCATAACTTTTCGGCTTCGCTCGATACATAAACTTCAACCAAAAATTGTTGTTATGCGTACACGTTACTTGATGTCCGACGGCAATGAAATTAACTGGGGACCGTCTAGGGGATAACCCGCACAATCACTGAAGATTACATCAGAATCGGACCATTATTTCCTTTTGCTTAGGACAAGGAATATACCTCAAAAAGACAGACAGCTAGACAAAAAGATACGGAACCAAAATTGTTCAGAAAGCTTTGAAACGCAAAACACAAGTGGGTATTTTGATTTTGGAGGAAATTGATTTTGATTTTGAAACCCAGCTCGTTTACATATAGCTTCTCTACCTTCTGTAGTGTGGAAGCAAAATTATGATTTTTATCCCGAAATATAAAGAAATTAAAATGATTTACCATGTAGAAAGTAATAATGATTAAAAGTAAAACTTGATGCACAACATGAATATCCTCAATAATATGGATATTTCTGTAATACGTTTGGTAGGTTTGAAATAAAGATTTCAATGTCGTAAATGGCTTTCTGACAGTTTATCATTCAATGTCAATCCAAACAGGGGTTCGGTGGGTGTGCGAATGCCTGGAGGGCAATCACTCACGTTAGTCGCAGATCAGCCGGCCGTGAGCTGCATGTTTAACCAACGCTTAACTAGCTACATCATCATGCGCTACGTGCAACTGAAGAGGAACATGCCGTGGTTTACATAACCAATATAGTAGGTACCTATCAGAATCTGGCAGCTTCTAACTCGAGTCTCTGCTTCGCGATCGCGAACATTGACAACATACTGGTATCCACAGGCATCCGGGATTCGCAGTAACTTGGTCATTCATTTTGAAGTCAAACAAATTTTAAAGCAATAGTGGCCCTTATAATAAGGCTCTCGGGTAATAATTAGGCAGCCATGGCAAATCACAGTGGGGCGAAAATCGAGAAATGACCTGTCACTCGTTTTTGTGCACCCGAAAATTCGGAAAACGGCGGTCATATCCAGACGGGATTTTACTCCGAATTCGAATCTGTAAATTATTGCAAAATAGGTAGTCATCGGGATCCCCATTGGAAATACAAGAACAAAGTAATTCAGGGTCAAACGTTCACACTTCTCAATATTTTCACGGAATCTTAATTTTGTTGTTACCTAGGTAAAACAATGTGGTGAGCTGCTATTTCGAATTTTCTTCAAACGGCTTCAACGAAAATAGAGAAGAATGAGATTATCTACTCTGGTTATGATAAATATTAATATCCACGTAATAATAAATTATCTTGCTTGAGGAATGAAACAAGCAGTGAATTTCCGAAATGAATGACGTCCATTGCCTGTTTCTCCGAGATGACCGAAACCAGATGGGTGGGCATCATAGTTTGGGAGATACGCGATCTTGATGGTATTTCGGTTATAATGAGAGACCCTGAGCGGCCGCGGTTTTTGAAACGGTACCGTAAGATCAAGCGAGCTCCCAGACTGATTCCAACCTACAGTCATTCCCGAATTCCTCACAAGTTATCCTCATTTTCCCTGTATACAAGTGAAGTAACCATCTAGGGGAGCTTCCCAACCAAATCGAATATAATCAAAAATTATACCTATCTCCCTCTGAACCATAAACATCTGCTGTACATCAATTTACCTGTACATACGTTATTGGAAACAACCTCTCTTGACATGGGGCAAAGGACATGGGGGTCACTACTGTCTCAGGGAGAAGGTGATCATTCGATGTTTGTGAACAAACGTAGCACAACGGAATAACTGAAAACTACTCCCATTTTGATTATAATTATTTTTAAAGGGTAATAATTTACCCTTATAGCTGCTTGTCTGCTGGCTTGCCATACCAGAATGGATCAGCAATGTGAAGACTTTCTTTTTAAAACTATTCCAGGTGACTATGGGTGGATGGCATAATCTTTTTGGACCATATCGTGTCTACTACTTATTGCCTTACCTTCTCATTTATAGTCCCAATAGTGAACATTTTTGGACGTTTTTCCTCTTACTTTACTGCTCTCAAAGTATTTTTCTGGACATGAGGGGTCTCGGTATTTCTAAACATACCTACAGTTTTGCTACAGGATGAATCTGATCAACCTTTAACTATTTCAGTAAATCGATAGGTGGAAGATAACCTCATAGGTAACGCACGCTTCGATGCAAATCAACGAGGATAGCTGAATAATCACAATCAATCTTATCACTATCATCTAAATGTGCTCATTCATCCACATTATCTCTAACATGAAGGAACCTTCGTACAAGTTAAATGCAGTAGCTCCCAACATGAAATAATCGAAGCGATCAAATTATATTAATCAAGCAATATTTCAAAAAGTAGGTATATTGAGAAGACGTGTGATGGAAATTTACGTTCTGTGGGCGGAAAGTTGAAATGTAGTCGCCGCAGCTTTCCGGCTGGTCAGCGAGTGAACGACCTTGCTGGGGTCTCCGAAGCTGTAATTAAAAATCCTTCTTCCACATCGCTCAGTGAACTAGATTTGCCGGTAACCCGTGTAGGTATTGTAAAAAAAAATCCTGCCTAAGTGGGTGGGTAGTGGCGCTTCTCCGATATTTTTCCACTAACTGAAACTCGCCTAAAAATCTATTTTTTCCGACGAATTCGTACTGTTGTTGTTGGTTCACATATATGGACCTCACTCGGTGGTTTTGGGCATGAGTGAGGTAAGGTAAGCAACCATTCCAAGTTGGGGCTTTACTCCACGTCTGCCGTATGTTCCCAGTTCGCGGACGCGATCAGCTGTCCTCTCAGAAGGGTCTGAACTAGTTATAAGTATTTCACTCACGCTCCCCATCGGCTCAACGCCCTTTGTTGGAAATGACCTACTCTAATTTCACAATTATCTTATTGCCAGAGTCGTGTAAAAATCTTACAATAAGTGTTGGTGCATGAAAAGGGTTCAACACTTCCAAACGTGGAAGGGTCCTCGCGGATTCAGCTGACGTTGTACCGTGGAAAAATACCGAAATACTGAAAAATACCGGGTTGAGAGGACCTCCCTAAAAAATGGCAGTTAAGGGCTTAATTACTCCCCCTGGACAACCCCAAGTAACGTCGCTTTCCCTCGTGATTGTAAATTCAGAGAACTCTCCATCATACTACACAACATTTTCGTGTTTTCAACATTCTGAAACGCGGTTCTTGATAGTTAAGACTACAAACGATACGTGTTATACAACTTTAAGCAGTTTTGGAGTGAAACATAATGTACAGGTATTTAGGCTTACCAAATACAACTAAATACTTACTAAAATTACCTATCTAGAAATAGTACTTATTTATTAAATCAATCTTATATTTTCGTTTTATAATTACTTATTATTATTGCATTCGTGACTCCTTCGTGGCTTCAAGACTCCTACTTATACTACTACTCGAAACTTTCTGATACCTAATAATACCCCGTCCTAATCACAATACATCACGAACAGTATAGATTCTGTATTGTATGTATGTATTCTGCTCTGAATCATGATTTTCCTTCTGAAATTTTGTTTGACCGAATCTTCTGATGAATTGGTTTGCACTCTATTCCACCGCTTTCTTACAAAATTTTCCTAAGATAAAACTAGGACGTTGTTACCAAAAATGTTTGTCCAATTCTGATTGTCTTGCATGTATTTTTTTTTCTACTCTGAATCTGACTTAGTAAAATCAATGGCCGTTGTTGAAAATTAAGTGATTCACCTCACACAAGAGGTGACTGGTAGAAAAACATTTCTTCTACAAAATGCCATCTTTAAAGCTTTTCAGAAGGTGTACTTGGATAATGAAATTCAGTGCAACCATGAAACAACCTTAGCTTTTGAGCGTTACTTGCCGATATGTCCAAAATTTGTATTTTATTTATTTTTTCTCAATAATATCAAGAGAAGGACGACATATTTTATTGGGAAAAAGGTGGCCTTCGTATTCGCCATGCCTCTGACGGTGGCATCCAATGTCACCTTTCAGGAAAGTAAAATGTAGTGATGAACTGGATAATTTATATAAAAGTGAGAAAAAGCATGAGATTTTCACACATCCACATTATTAAAGTCATGAAAAATAAGGAATTTTTGAGGTAGCAACTCACTATGGGATAAATTACAACAAAATCACAGGTCCGCCGTTAATATTGCCCGCAAAATGATATATTGTTCAGGTTTCCTTGCACCACTTTCTACCAGCTGCCCCTGTTTGTCGAATCAATAGCTCCAAGTGCCGCGAATTCTACTTCTCCAGTTCGTAGGCGCGTGTACAACTCAAATCTCATTTCCATACTGATCAAACCTTCCTACTACTAAGAATTGTGAGTCGAAATTGACTTCGTTCATTTTCATTTCCCCTTTTATTATTCAGCGGATCAGTTCCCCGATCGTTCTGAGGGTAGGGGGTCGTCCTTTAACGATATATCACCGCGAACCGTAATTTACGGCCAAATAGCCCAAAGGGGACTTCACCTGTGGAGAATCGCTAGATTAATTTGAACGGTGGAGATTTCTCGTGAATCATGGAGGTTCATACTTTTTACTAACCTTTAGGAAAACACTCACTTTTAACATTAAATATCAGTGATTCAAAATGGAGTTTCGTCGATCCAAATTCCGGATTCCGAAGGCATCATTTGGGACAGTTGACTTGGGGGAGTTCATGCGAAGAACGGTATACTGTTGAACGTATAAGAATGTTAACATGAATGTATAAATAAAAGTAACGCATTTTAAAATATGAAGATCCCTGTTGGATGTTACTCTGTTTGTCGAAGATTATTGACAGATGCCAATAATTGGTGATTGTTTACCAATAATACCGTTCTCCTTAGTAGAAGATAAGAAAAGAGAATGTACCTATCATGCCCAACATTGTCCAAATCTCCTGCTAAGACTAAGCATCATGACCATTATTATGTGGTTTGAAACTACCTACTACTATACATTGGTACGGGACCCACTAATTTTATGATTAACCTACAGATATGATAAGACTGGACAGGAATTTAGAAGTTGTTACCAAGTGCCAAATCCTTAATGTGAACGCCAAGAGCAATACTGATGATTTGATGGTCCTGTGGAGTGTAAAGATCGGGAAAACAGGTGATTCTTGTCTCTGGGATAGAAAGGTCTTCAGGATCTTACTTCATTATTAATTACTTTGGTTGTTTATAAGCATCATAACGTTCACCAGAACTTCATAAGATTAAACATCGACATCGAGCGAAGTAAAGGAGTATTTAAGTACTTCTTTGGCATGACTCTTACCAATTTTATGATGTACATCAGCACTTATTGAAATTTGGAGTACGATTCTAATCCTTCATACTCAACGCTCAGAGCAATCATGAAACCGTTGGTCGGTCTAATGGAATATACGGAGTTGCTGACCCCCTTCAAAATCTCGAATAAAATAAGACACAAAAAACCACAAGTTATCGGAATTCTGATAGGAAGCAGTTGATGGAAGTGGAACGATGTGCTAACGTAGGAGCCCCGCTGGAGATTATGAATTAATAACGCGGGTAACTTTGTGAGGTGACTGTACCCCCTCCTCAGAGGCCAGGCCTCCTTCCAGGCTTCCCACAAATCAAAACCCTACCGTTCCTCATCCTATCTCCCATCTTCCTGAGGATGAGGGCCCCCCATTCGAAAACACCTTACAATCAATAACGGGTCCTTCCCTTAATTAATTGCTAATAGCAGCGTTTTACTTCTTACCGGAGATCACCCTTTTGCCCGATAAAGGGGTCTTTCGGGGAATTTGAGAGAACGAAATTTTAATTGTAGAGCAGTACCAGTACCGTTTGATGAATCCGTAAATATCGAAGATTATGATGCTTTCTTCATTTCAAAACATAGGTTGGTGAGAAAAAGAATGAGATTTAAGAACATGACATCAGAGCTATAGCATAAATATACAGTTCATATTAATTATGTTGAATCAAAAGGATTCATTGTTCGATCCAGTAGATAAAGCATTCATAATAAGGCAAGATCATTATTATTATATCAATCAGAATTATTCTCATTTTTTCTGAAACGAGAAATTCAGGACAGGGAAATTTCAACTTTTCAGGCATTATCACTACCCATTACTTGACGAATACCTACCGGCTTTCCCCCTGTTTCAAGTTGTTTTTGTTGTTCGCTGTTTAGGCAGATCTTTTCCCTGTAAAATTTAAGAGTTGAAACGGAATTTATCATAGAGCAAATATCTTATTGGTGGGAATGAATATCACGAATAAATCAAAGAATAGCGGCTTTTGGCTTTACCAGTGGTGCCTTTTCAGTTTGAATTCAATGCATAGTAGGCAGGTACCAATTAAAGGATATGGTCAGCACCTTGTATTAGAACCTCCACATTCCACGGTTCAGGTTCTTAATTCCAGTCATGGTAATCAGGTCGGTTGGAAGGCAAGTACGAAGTACATTGTATAAGCGCAATCCGAGTTGTTCTATTTCCTGGTAGAAGGTGTGTTTTATCTTCACTCGAGACCCCTCCCGACCGGTAATGTTTACTGAAACACCCATTTGCATCATTCTGGCTCTTCGTCTTCATTACATCCCCCACTCTTCGGCACCCCACCGTCGCCCCGACACCCCTCACCTTGGCACCGCGTCGCCCCGGACGTCCGCCTTGTCCTGAGTTTGGGCCGGCTGTTTTACCGAAACGAATCCATTGTCATCAACTAGCACGTGACCGCTCGTTCAAATTGACTCTCAAACCAGGCGGCTCTATAAAGTCCGGTTTATTGCCTAATCGGAGACTAACCGGAGGGCGGTTATTGGTGCCCGTTCGTTTTTCTTCGGAAATCCATTCAGTCCAAAGACTAAGACTGTTGAATCATCGTGCGTGTTTTATTGGACACGGTAATTTCATTATCTTACTAATTCAAATTTATTCTCCTCCAGAGACATTGGATCGTCAAAAAATCTCTCTTCTCTTAATATAGTGGAACTATTAGATGTCAAATTGGTAATATCCGTGAATATTCTAGGGATAGTTTCAATTTGACTTCAAAAATTGTCAATATGGAGCGAGAAAATCTGCAGCTGTGCGGTTCTAAGCGCCCCTATATTTGTAATTTGCCGTCAGCCAACCAGTAGTGTGTACCAACTGATAGTAAACATTCAAATATCCAGAACTCCGATCTCGCGACCCGACTACAAGGTACCTACGTTACTAATAAGAAAGCCATTGCGAATATATATGATTAGATGAGATGGTTAGAGATCTTTCACCATCTCTGTAAATCACTAATCATATCTACACAACGTTTAAAAAATCGAACAAAATATTGATCGCCCCCGCACCATACATCATACTCTCAAACCCAAAACGTCCAAAAAGTCCCGAACCCCCCTTTTCTTGTCCAACTAACTCTGGTAATATCAACAGGAAATTTAGAAAATGGCTACACAATTTTATAGATTTAAGAATCATAAGTGATTGAGAATAATATATAATTATCATATAAATAATTATTAAGAGGCATTATTTTTAATTTTCTAAATGGGTACCTATTATTTATTGGACTAAGTGCTACTGACAAATTAATCTTATTCTGCTTTTCCTATTAGTTACTTACTTCCTGCCAACAATCAACGTTAAATATTCATAATAAGTGCCTACTTATCTATTTATTTTAGGTCGCAATCCCATGCAAACCGATACTAAAATGGCCCACTTCCCACAATCCGCACGCTCTCACCTCCTCAGATTGTGAGCAATTTCAGCAGCCTGTAATTTGCAAGCTCAATGATAGACTGAGGAATGTTGATGTGCTTATGAAGTCGTCATTCGAGAAAGCGCGGTTAGATTCTGATTCAACCTGTTCTTCTCGCATTGCATGGTTCGTCTGCTCGCGCAACTTGTTTTTGTCTTGGTCAAGTATTGAGAACTATAGATACCTACCCACATATTTATATTGAAATGAATTAATAGGTGTACCTAATCAAAACTGTAACCGAATAAAAAATAAGCTGCCTTGGTAATCGGTTGAAATTCAATAATTTGATTTTTGAGATACATATCATATAAATCATCATCATTATAATCATCAGTGAAATTCCCTTTAACAAAAATTGAATTGGTAATCATACTACATATAATTTTGAAAAAAATTTGACAATAAATAATGGAATTTGAAAACAATATTTTGAAACCATCGGTCACCAACGTTGTTGTTTTTGAAATGTTGTTGAAAAATCAAGATATCTCTCCCGAAATGAGATGAACAGCGCTTTCGGCTGTGGTTTTGAATAAAAACAAGAAACCACAGCCCACCCGTGACCTGTCGAGCCGTAATATTCTTCCAGAGAATAACTTCATCGACGGGCTGCCGATAACCGGGATAAAATTGCTCAGTGTTGTTATCTGCTCCCTCGTGAGATAGAAGTGATAGGGATTGAGTTTCCTACCTATAGGAACCGAGTTCTTCCATATGTGGACTCTCACCCATATTTCATTTTTGGGTACTCACAACTTATTGGGTATTTAGGAATTTAGGTACCTACTACTGAGTTAAGTAGGTACTGTCTGCTTCCGAATACAATTGGAATAATCCAAGGGTTGATACTATAAACATTTCACTGGTCAACGCATTCATGTATTGACATAGATGTGAGTCATGACCACAATGTCCGCCCGGGCCGCAGTTTAGAGAAGACGTAAGTTTCTCGTTCATTTACTATTCAATGATCTCCCCCGACTCTACAGAGCTGTGCACGTTAGGTAGAATCATTCAAATCATAATCGGGGAATGATTCGTCGAAGTGAAAGCAATTGAATCTCCGAATGACTATTACGTATGGAGATACGGGAGTCGTCCCTGAACTTGAATGAAAGTGAGTGGGTTGCCCATAAACTATAAGCCAATCAATAATTCCGTGGCGGTTACCCTTGGCCCTCGTCGGAGGCTGGTTGTAAACTCTAGCGGTTCGTAAGGTACTTACAAGAAGTCAGCTGAGCGAGAGATAAGAGAAATGGTCGCTTGAGGCCGTTGAAAATGACGGAGAGGGGCACGGGAGGGCGGGCCGCCGGGCCGATGTTTTGGAAATGGTCCGTAGGGCGCCAACATGTGATGCCCGCCCGAAACTCACGGACAAGGAAAAGGGGCTGTACCTCATAGTTTCATGGGAATCGTGAAAAAAATGATTTAGAACGACAAGTTAGGTTAATTGAAACATCGACGTTATAGTAGGGAGCGGATGAAGAATAGAAACAACAACTTCTAGGTATGTATTGAAATATATACAGTGAGCAGTAATAGAAACATCTGCGTTCATTTGGACTCGGGATAATTATTTGAACCTCAAAATTCAATGTTGCTACTCCCTTATCAACCTGGTCATGGAAGCATTATGATCTGATTCTGGAGAATTCTCCTCTTCCGATTCTGGATTTTTACCTCCTAAACAAAGTTGATCCCAAGTCTCGCTTACGCCCATAGGTCCCAGATTACTCAGATTTCGATGATTTCTGGGTTTTTGCAGGTTATTTCAGAGATGAATTTTAGTCCCAAAGCCTCCACTCTACATTTTCAAAAATATTGTGTACCTATGCACTTTTTCCTGTATTTATTTACTATATAGTTGAGCAGGTAGCTCAAAATAATTTTGTTGCACTTACAGAAATGTATGTACCTACCTATCGTTCTCTCTGAATTGATTTGTTAATTTTTCTTATTTCAGGTAAATAACCAATGATGTGCCGAGTGAAAGGAAATCGGTTACGAATCTCAAATTAGGTATGTCTTGCTTCAGTTTTAGAAATAATAATAATTTTATAGTAAGCAACAACTAGTATTTTTTAAAACTACAAAGTCGTCTTTGAGATGATTTATGCTCGTATTACTATCCGTTCGAGCATAAATATTTCCCGACTCTGTGACATTCGGTATTAATGCTGACGAATCAACACTTCTCTCCCCCTAGAGATAGATCCACTTGACTCAGTCCTTTCAGGACATGAACAAATCACGTTCTTGAGAAAAGGTGCGTTCAGTGTCGAAAAGACGGTTCAGCTGTCGATAAAGCCTCTAGATTAAAACTTCCAAAGCTGGCAGAAAGGAAATAAGAAGAAAAAAATCTTCCGAGATAAAAAGGCTCCTAAGCTAAGCAAAAGTTTTTCGAACGAGCTGTGAAGGACCGAACGAATCAATTTCTTCTTGGAGGATAATTTATGGGAGGAACCCGATGACGTCACCATCAGGCCGAGTCGACGGGGCAGCTGGGCTCGGAGATTGCGCTTAGAGTAGGACTTCTACGCGTAAAGGTGTTATTGAAATACAAGAGGCGAAGGCCACTTTGTGAGTCAGTTTGAATGTTGAGGCGTGAAGTGGAGAAAGATCAAAGCACCTTGCTGGAGAGCGAGATGGAGAAAGACCTATTGGAGGTTTTGTGGTTCAACAGAAGCGTTCAATCTTATTTCTGATCATATTTAGAAGGTCAAGAAGTCCAGAGTCATAGTTGACTTGGTTTTCTGTTTCCAAACCCAGATCCACAGGTATCGTATCAGTATTATGATAGAATTTGCCTTCGTTTGTATTCCCTATACTGTTTCGAATTAGGATGAGGACACTGTACGTTCTCGTATAAAGTTTTATTCCAAGGGTCACCATCAGAGTCCTATGTTTTTGATACGTAGCCCATATTTCTTTTTGTATTCATCCTTGATCGTTCATTCTCGGGTTCTTTGATACCTTCATCAATACATAGGTAATATTTCCTGCTATTTCATCAGCAGGAACTCCAATGCATTTCTTGATTTCATTTCGTTCTCCTTGGTTTTGTTCTGGTAAATAAACTACCGAAGATAAGCAAACTAAGAAAGTGTGGACGATATAGCATAATGTCAAAGCCGTATTTTTTTTTTTTTTTTTTTTTTAGTGCCAATTTAATTTAGCAGAACAATATCATGTGAAAAGAACTACAATCGAGAAATGCATATTATCATGCTGATGAAAGTACTTGTAAAGACCTACTTGATACCTAGGTAATAATGATAGTGTGTAGGAGGCCGATGAGGGAGGTTAATAATACAAAAGAAATATGAAACACTGCGTATAATATATACATAAGGAACCCTATGATGCTCCTGTAGGTAGCGCCTGGAACAAAATTTCATAAGAGGATACTCCTTATATGTGTTGCCCACACCTAAAACCAAAAATATTGGAGTCCACATCATCCTTACACCTAGATGCTTTTTTTCTTCACGATAGGATTTTTTTCTTGAAGTATGTAGCTATTCTTCCATTCCCTTTGATCAAGAATTCAATTTTTTGGGAGTATGAAGAAGGCCAAAGGAAAATCGAGGATACCCTCACCAACTGTGAGCGTTCTATGTACGAGTAGTGTATACCTAACAGATTCTAATCACCTCATGCTTTTTCGATCAACAACTCACCACGGGTTGGAGACTGGTCCTATCTTTGCCAGTTCTTCATCTAGGAGGATCAAGGAGTGGGATGGTGGGAGTACCTAATGTAGAGAGACTAGCCACGTTCTCAGTGACTTCCAGTATTGTTTGACAGGTAGAGAGTATACTCTTACATGCCTGTGGGGCTAGAGTTTTGGAGGAATTGTTCGGGGTCACGAATTACATTCCACAGTTCTGATACATGTTGACCATCCAATAAAACAGTGCCAATCTTATCCTAAGGGGCATCATGATTATGAAGCATAGGTCCACCATACCATCCAATACCGACGATTTAAGAGTACAATGAAATACAAAACGATAGAAAAATCCGCATTTCTCTTCAAATGATAGTACCTATACCTACCTACCTTTCGTATAATGAATGTTATAAGATATATTTATAACGAAATGAATAGCATCTGCACGAAACTTTCCTCAGCCCTCCATCTGATGCGCACAATAGATAAATGCAGAGCGGCTGCGAACCAAATCTTGACGCAACTCTCACCCGATTGAATATTGAATCTGTTTAGCGGTGCACACTCAAAGGGCAATATTCCGACGAGACCGTCCTAACAATGGGTTATCATTAGAGCAATTTAACAATAATTCATTTGAAGCTGCTTGACATGGCGGGAAGGCGGTCTCAAGGTCTCCCGTGCAAGGTGAACGAGGATTCTATTCCGTTTAAAGCCCGTTCCAATTACGACAATCAGATCAGGCCAATATTTATGGGTGTTGGCTCGTTCCGAAAATTTACATTTCGCGCGATTTTTGTTCCCTTTACCCGCTATTATCTGAAAAGCGTCTGTCAAAATCATACGGTGATACCGTTCGTGTCGGTAGTCAGTTCATGATTTATTTTAACTGCCAAGAGAGTGGGTGCTTTATAAAGTCACGAAATCGTCTTGCTGATCACTTCGTGAGGCTCTTTTGGTTTATTTCTCTACAATGTACGTAGTGCTTACTCAGAAAACATTGACTCTCACAGTTTCGGCCAACTTCTGCGATGTTGTTGATTTGGAATAGGTACCATAATCAATTGTCACAACCACGAGGGTCTCTCGAGAAACAGTAAATTCACATTTTTTTAAAAAGACTCCGAACTGGCTAAATAGTATAGCATTCAACCCTAAGGAGTGATTAGTGATTATCCTGCAGATGAAGATATTTGAAAAATTCCTTACATTAAATATGAATACGTATCTAGCGAAATAATGTTTCTTGGAATGAACAGTCTTCATGAATCCCATTAAAAGAAAACTATGCTGAGAACAAAACAAAGACGAGCCTGTAATTATCTCAAAGGTAAAAAACCGTGTTCCATTTCATAAGGGAAATGTTGTCTGCATACATGATGATCCCATCTGTATAATGAATTGTGGAAGTAATTAACTACTAGACAACTAGAAAATTAACATGGACCGCAGGTACAATCGACCAGATCGTTTTATCTAGATTTCGTTCCAGGGTGTGTTTTTTATCAGTTTTCCGGTCACCCCGAAAACATCCAAATCCGAATGCTAGATGGCTTAGTATAGTTGCTGATATTATGCCTAATATTTATGATTATTATCATCTATGCGAGATAGAAATGACGTCACCTGTGGTAGTGTCTACTTGGTTCTGAACCCTCGATGAATCATTTCTCTACACCATTGAGCGGGCTGTACATTTACTCCCATGAGCTGTACTATACCAATAACTAGTTCAG
This sequence comes from Lygus lineolaris, assembly GCA_030264115.1. Classification (NCBI taxonomy): domain Eukaryota; kingdom Metazoa; phylum Arthropoda; class Insecta; order Hemiptera; family Miridae; genus Lygus; species Lygus lineolaris. The sequence goes on from JAEMON010000010.1 coordinate 14,727,728, forward strand.
CAACGATAAACACAACGCGATTCACAAATATTCTAATAGTTAAACTCCTGAATAGTAATAAAACTAATGTAGTACTTATTTTAATAATAATTCTGATTCAGTTCTAATCAGTTGCGTTGTTATCATCACCTATGGTTATCGTTATTATTACAATGAGGTACATTTTGTTATCACCACGAGTGCTTTCATTTTAACTCTTGCTTCAGAGCCAAAAAACTGTTCGCTTCAAAAATATTATCTAGAGCCCGTCTTTCTCGGAAGAAGTAGTAGTTTCTGAAAGAAAGATCTGAGTGATATCCAGTTGAATATACATAAGTTGTAATCAAAATCATCGTGAATCGAGAGACGTATTCCGATGATCGTGGCTTCAGATGATAGCAATGCACTCAAAGAGATGAATGATTAGGATTCAGAAAGTTATGGGATTTCAAATTTCCTTCCAAAAATAAGGGGAGTACGAAGTCCAGGAGTTTTGTTGCATTCTCTGGAGTCAAATTTCAAAAGTTCTGGGTGAAATGTCGGTAGGTATTAGAGCAGTATTTTCCAAAAGTTCTTTGAAAATATCGGAAAGAGCTTTGGAAAAAATTACTTTACTGGTTGTAGGTATGGTGTGAATGAATGCAAGTATTATTTGAAATTAGGTGAGATTAAAATTTTACAATGAGGATACCTCATCAAACGATTCCGATCAGATATAGTCGGTAAAAATGCCTCATAACCTTTCAAAATTGCCACAAGATAAAAAGCTGGAAAAAGTTATTTGTTCCTTGAAAATTCGCGAATCATAGGTGTCATTGATGATGTTATTTGTTCCTTGAAAATTCGCGAATCTTAGGTGTCATTAATGATGTAAACTCTTTTGTCCAGAAAAATATACTAAATTATATATCTACCCAATAAAATCTTCAAAAATATCTATACTTTTTCGAGTTTCTCTGATATTTCTCAGCACCGAATTACGGATTTGGAGCTGGCCCGTTTTTTGTTGAAATCTTTTAACTTTCGAATATCTAGTATTGTGATAAATATAATAATCATTCAAGTTGTCGTTCGTTCTTACATTCATTCGTATTCTTGGGCGAATCGGTTATTAACTCAAAATTCCGTCAGGGGATATGGTGGGAGGGTTAGGATTGTAGCTCACTCGGCTAATGGCCACGATGTTTGTGCGAGGGATGTGTCGCCATGGTGACCAGGTCGACACCAGCCGGCGTCCCCGGGAGATATACGGTCTTCCTCACATGGGGACCGCTGCCCACCTCCTCGTCGCTTTACATATTCATTTCGGCCTCGTAGTAGGTTAGCCGCGTTTGAATCCGAGGTTTGCCGTGTTTGATTCCGCGTGAGCAGCGACCATCGTTGAGGGGTCGAAATGGTTTGTTGATGAGGTAGCTAATCACGTGGCGAGCATGAGGAATTGCTGATGGACACTTGCTGACAGAGTGACCGACTTTTCAGAAAATATTAGTTGTATAATAACAAGACAAACGTAATAATAATTAGAGGAGGAATCCCCAGATTAGACTAAACTAATCATAAAGTTATTGGTAGTGTGGTCGGCCGGATGATTTTGGGTCATCGTTATTCGTTGGGATGCGGCTCAGGAGACAGGAAGCATAGAACTACTTCATCATGTTGAAGTTCGTATCAAAGAGTCGTGTTGAAGAAATTCATACAACTTTAACATGATGAAGTAGTTCTTTGCTTCCTGTCTCCTGGGCCGCATCCCGACGAACAACGATGAACCTAGTTATGAAGTTAGTACCTAGCTACCTATTCAATTGATTGAACTAAATTTTTCAATTTCACTCTACGTTGTGAGGACGCTTCTAAATCAATGTTCTGGGAAATAATCGGGAAAATCGCCACTTTAGAGCTTGATCAAAGAAACTATTGGGTGTGAGTTAGGGGGCACTCGGCAGTAGATCATACAACACGCGAACCAATTCGCCTCCTGAAAACTCCCGTACGGGCACCAAGAAGACGTACGACCTCCTAACTATTACTTGGGATATGGGCCGAGTTTAATTCCCCCCACCGCCACCAAAAGCGTTGGCGGCGACCGGCACACAAACTACTGAGGGAGGGGGTGCAAAGCTCGGAGTTTGACACATGTGCTACCCGCACTGTCAGGGCGAACCCCCTCACTACCCCTCACACCCAATCCTATAGTAACGCTGGAAACTCGTATATCACCGACCTGGTATGAGAAGACAACTTTTGCCGGAAAACTTCAAGGGAAAGGGGACCAGGGTTTTTCGAGCACTCTCTCTTTGCTGGGGAAACGCAATTACAACGGTGTGACAACTTGAAAACAAACGGATTTCTGTCGATTGATGAACACGTAAAATTTGAGACTAAATTTAAAACAATAAACCAGGGAAAGTTACATATTTTTATCAGGCTAAAAATCGTGAATATCCAGTTTTTTTGTCAACATTGCATACATTGGGTTTCCTGGGGAGTCATCCATGATGATTAATCCTTTACAACTCCGATCTCGTTCAAATACGCAAATTCCTCGTTGATACTATTGAATTAAACGATCGTGTTGATATTTTGGTCAAAACAGAAAATTGTTCAACACGATCGAGAATCGCTTCCCATTTCGTTCTTCAGTTCTTGCGTCTGATTTCCATTGCTCCGAATGCGATGATCTTCATAGGGGTCCAACTATGGCCTAATCCATACAATCCCTGAATTTTTCGCATCAAAGTTGGATGAAAATACCCTATTTCAATCATTCGCAGACACTCGCAGAAGCAAATTTGTTGAAAAAAAGGGTTAAAACGTAGTATGTGAGTGGGGGAATTTTGAACATGGATGTGTTTATTTATTTTGGAGGGCGAAAACTTTTCACCTCCAAGAGTAGCATACATACCTAACAATGTTACTGTTACTTTTGGTGGACTCGGAAGCAACTTCTGATTCTTATATCCAATATTAGGTATTTCATCTATTCAGCAATCGGATAAATTCTATATCACAACTTGAACGACTGGTTTTGTTCTCATCAGTAAATGCATGAGCGTATTGGAAACGAGCGATTGTCTCTACAGATCAGGCAAGGTTATCTCCCAAACACCAAACTGCGTGAATATGCGTCTATATTTCTTATCTCCGAGTTTTTCTTCTACACAATTTAGATTCTTCGATTATTTTTTCCTCTTGATTTATTTTAGATCACAACACGTTCAATCTTTCAATAATAATAAAACGGAGTTTTGCTCCCGAGTCTGAATACCAAGCTTTTTCACTTTTGAGAGATGAACTCTTTTTGGTCCAAAACCGAGTTTTCACTCGCATTGTACCTAAGTGTAAGCCTCCATTGTCTTCGAATAATCTGATTCTGTGTCCGTCGGTTGGTCTGCGTGTCGGTGAATTCTTGCAACTTACACTGCTCACACAATTTTCATCCGATCGTGATGAAATTTTCAGGTATTGTGCAGGTTATGCTTTAGATGATTCCCTCTCAAGGTAATCACTTTCGTATCATCAACTGCCTTTTCCCATGCGTAAAATATTCAATCCTCCAAACATCATGTTGATTCCCATCATGTTGTCCCTGTAGTGGATTGATTCCACTCAAACTAGGTAGGTAATTGGGGATTAACATTTATATGATTCCTCCTGAATATTCATCGTGAGTGGATCAGTCTAGTTGCCACAGCGCATGCGCATACTTGCAACACAAATAACAAGATACCACGATTTCCATTGGACAAATGTGATAACACTTTCAGGGACTCTGTGGTTTAGTCCTAAGATTGTCATCATGTATGTATGAATTCCATAATTGACTCGGGATTTTCGAGGTAGCCGAGACTGGCCTCTAACAGATGCTCCATATAGAGTTAATCACAATCATCCTTCTTACTGCACATATGCACATGCACAATATTCGACTTCACAAGACTCATTGGTCCGACC
>JAEMON010000010.1:14731682-14757743 GCA_030264115.1 Lygus lineolaris
CGTTGTATGCCTACAACAGAATGATCTACCTAAACAGTCTCACCTAGCGAGAATAAGCGTCAGCTTTCTGCCATACTCTCATTGCAAAACTTAATCTGTCTAGTTTATCGACTATTTCGTACACACGCGGATTACCTCGCTCGAAAAGGGACTACCTATCTCATTTTTAGGGTCAATATAGGGCGTCGCTCACATCTCCACACAGAGCCGAGTCAATGTCGAGATGATATCAGGGAAAATGTAGATTTATGAGCCGCTCCGCCGGCGGTCTGGGTCGGCCTCCAGACCCCTTCCCCGCCCTTCATCGATGCGGCCGCGGTGATTGTTCCGATAGCAGACCTGCATAATAAAAGATGATGTGTATACCGAACAGCTGATTTGAGCTGAATAAATTTCCACGACCTAATCCTCACCACTTTATGTCAGGTTATGGAAAGAAATCGAGCTTCGAATTTGCAATTTTCCAAAACTCGGTTTCAGTTTGAGTAAGAATTTTTATTTCGAGCCATAAAATTATATTCTAATGCCAATTCAATAATTAACTTCTCTCTAACCTTCGGTTCAAGTAACGAATGTAAAAAAAGGTAGGCTAATTCATTATTATTCTCTTAGGTTGTGAAAAAAATATTTTTCCGACAATGAAATGTACAGGAACAATGCCAGTATGGTCAAGGACCGTTAAGAAATTATATTTTCTTCGATTATTTGGTATGCTGAGTTGTAACTTTGGTTATTATGTTCGTCGCATTTCATACTATGAGGGGACATTTTGCGTATAGGTAAGTACGTATCCAACTAAATTATAAATTACATCGTGAATTCGCATTAGTACAAATTAGCATCGTTTGCCCTGACACAATTTAATCGCGTACAAATAATCATGAGCTGACTTCAATTAAGGCACTTCCCCCACCTTATTCAGTTCCACCAATAAGAACACCTTATGGGTTCGTTACTAAATTCATTCAACTAGGTAACTATTCTAGAAAAAATACTTTCAAAAGCAAGCCTCAGTTCGAGGACCAGCGCATTAAGTTGACAGGATTTAACAATTATTTTTAAATTATGCGAAACTGGCAATGCCTTTAGCATTTGGGTGCATCATGATTGGCTAGGTTCTCTGTGGAAACACTGAGATTACTTTTAGTCTACAGGTTGTTTTCCCAAGAGGCAATAACTAATTTTTGTTTTACGTTCAATGTTTGGGAACTGGCTTGAGTGAAAGTTGCCTGAACTTATTATTAGGAGTGGAAGTGGACATCTACCTTTGGGGGGGGGGGGACTCACAAAAAATTAAATTCTCTAAGCATCCTAGAGGAAATACCCCTCCCATTGGTTTTGATTGAAGTTAGACCAGAGAAAAATGTCTCCTCTCCTCAAGAAGTTGAGATTATGCGGGTATTACCATTAGAACTCTAAAGCTGAGTGCAAACAGATAGGAATAACAGCACTATTTGAAGGTAGAGAAGACGAATGGCTCTAGGCTGGGTGGCGCATGCGCTCTCCGTCATCCCTCCCTATGACTGCTAACTCAGGGAACAGCCCACTCCCTCGACCTTCCATCACTCAACCAAACTCCTCCTCCCTCCCAAACATCTTCTTTCTCGTTCGGTTTCATTGAGTTGTTTCGTAATTACCTGCCATGAATAATATAATATGGAACTATACACCTGATATACACTTTATAATATCTACTACGAATGTACAATATTGCTGTTTGAGTACCTCTATAGGTACTTCTGAATGAGGAAAGAAATTTCGTTAGATACATTATTCACCATTCATGAAGGATAAGCACTATTATTTATTTTTGAATCCCTCTTTGTCGTATAACGTTCATGAATAACTCACATTACAAAATTAAATATAAGGTATTCAAGTATTTAACTATAATAACGAATGAATAGGTGCAATTATCTTTAATGTTAATTATTATGTGCAATTATTATTTAAAGATACTATTAATTTCATTCCATATAATGTCATTGATGATTTGTCTCTTCATGTATATAGGTATTTGTATACTCACTATGACTAGGTTACTTGTACTATAGTCCCCAAAAATGAGATAATATTTTTGTCATTACCAGTCTTATTCATAATTAAGTTGATGGAAGTTTGAAACCTAATACTTGACCATGTGCACCTGATTATAATTTATGCATGAGTAATATGTACTCGCGTAATACGATTTCATTCGACGACAATCGATGATTTGCAATCATAATATATACTCAATCTCGTAAACATGGATCTTCGTCACAGAATCCTTGGAGGTCACAAAAGAAACTCGTGGAAATTAAATAACAATTGATCTCAAATCGAAAATAAACCATGAACACTTGATCATACGACTCAACTATAGGTCAACTATTTTATACCACTGGTTCATTCAAAACACCAATCATAGGTACTGTTGAGTGAGTTTCCCTCGGTAGATAATGTAATTGTTTCGGAAATGGTTACGGCGACCTTCGAACGCTGAAAAACGATTAATCAAATTACCCTTCATTACCGAGAGACCCCTATTTAGCTCGGCGTTTTATCTCATAGGTAGGTTTAATATAATTGAGAGAGAGTTCATGCCTGAACCATAACCGATCGGGCAGTAAACACCGATCCTCAAAGTTCGATATATCGATTTCTCGAAATTTGTTTGTATCAGATTTATACTATGAATATCCGATTTATTTTAAAAATGCATTATAATATCGGTGATAAGCTTACCACACTGCGAAGAATGATGTTGCAAGCGTAACAGCCACAAACATAGATATCAGACAGTCGCTGCGTAGCCAATAATACCAAATAATTGGGGCGAAATCGGTTCAAAACCAAACCAAACATTCACCGATAGTTATTCGTGACTCACCCCTTAATCAACGAGGGATGACTACCAACTGGGAATGTATCCTTTATAGGAAAATATTCAAACAATTATTACGAATTTCAAATGCCAAAATTTCGAGGATAGGTAGGTAATGATATATTTGAATTCGTCGCAAAGGTTCTATTTGCCGGATTAATTCACGTGAAAATTTGACGTGATAGTTATGTATAAAATCACACGGGCAGTCCCTTACGCACGTGTTCACCTAAAAATTAGGTACACGTACCTAACTATGAATAGCTTATTTCTCAATGAAGGAAGACGGAGTATGACATCTACGTAGACTTAGGGAATATAACCTGGCTGGGAAGTTCGCCAACGTCTTGTAAAACTCTCATGGAAATCAGTTCAGACATTCGAGCGTGACTTAAAGCAAAACAATCAAACGAAATAGTTTATGGTCCGGAGGTGGTTCGAAAGAGTAGGTAGTAACAGGGTACCTTTTTTTTTGATATCGTCACTCATTCTTTCCCAAAACAATGAATGAATTTACAATTTTTGAAAAATCAGATGAATTTTTCGTATTTACCTAATCAAATATATGACGTTCTTGAATAATTTGAAAAATAAATTTAAATTTTGTTTTTTCCGTGTGGTCAAACTATAGTAGGATAGGCTTTTCGATTCGGAATTACTCCGGTCTTTACAAAAAACGTGAACTGTGAGTTACAGGCTGACTTGTATGTCTAAGAGAGGTTTTTTGAGAGTGCTGATTCCAAAAATGATGGCTGTTTTCTATGGTTGGTTTAAATTATATTTTTTGGGGATTTTTTTGTTGAAGTTGACAGTTTAATTTATATTGAATTTCGATTCAGCAATCACAAACTTCACCTTGACCAGCGTTTATTTCTTCCCACCTTTGATCTAATCATGTGAATCCTAAGGGAATAGGAATTCAAAAGTGAGGGGCACAGATCACAAGTTTTTAGTTGCAGCAATAGAACTAGAACCATCAGAATTGGAGCATATCAATTCACGCGAACCCTTATACTTAGGTGCTTAAAATGGTAATTTAAACCTATTCTTGTAGACGCTGGGAACCTCTTAATCGGGGGTAGTTCCTCTTACATTTTTACCACGTCTAGAGAGAAGTTAGATGTTAGATTCCAAGAAAGGGGCCGACACGCGGATCTTAGCGCCTCATTATTGTTAAAACCGAAATCCCCTCCTCTAATTACTCGTAAATACCTAATTATCCGGTTTAGATGATCCGGACGATAAGGTGGTTGCGGCTCCTTTCACAGTTTAGCGTGTGGCTTTTCCAGCCTTATCAGTCGGACAGAGATACACGAGAAACACCAGTGGTGATGTATCTCCTTCAATAGGACTTCCTCTTCGTCAGCACCATTCGTCTCCCTCGGGTCTCCCCTCTTAGTTCTTTTTCCCTCCGATCCACGGCGCTGCTATAGCAACCGAACAGGTAAACATTAGCTGGTAGCTGGTAAGGTTGAGGCCTTCTCTAGGTATTGATAGCGATATCGCGATTTCAATCGTATATTTTTGACAGTTTATTATAAACGACTGTGTTCGACGGTCAGGATCATCTGGGTAAACGCTTCAAAGCTGTTTACTGCCTGATAATTCTTACGTGCAGAACAAAACTCGGCGCTCCGAGCCTGGGCAGGGGGCCGGCCCCCTGCACCCCCGGTTTATTCTACTTAAGCCCTAACGGCTAAAATTTAAAAAAAAACATGGAACATGCTTCTGCTATAGCGTGCTTTATATATGTTGAGAAGGTACCTATGGTAATGCCAAACTGAAAACTCCAACCAACTTTGTTTGTTTACCTCCGCACTAGTAGTTCTCTGGATGATGTGTAAGGAGAGGAAAATTGGCAGCATGAGATGTGGTGTGATGTATAATGAATTCAGAACTTTCCAAAGAGTGGTGAACGATTTTTTTTGGGTGGAATATCAGGAAGTTATTTTCCCTAGCAACGATTGGTTGTACGTGAAAAGCATCAGAAAAACAAGCGCTAATTTGGTGTCGCTTGAAAGTCTCGTTTCTAAGTCTCGTTTTTTGCCAGGTTGATCCCCGTAAAAGCGTGTTTCATGCTAAAGTTAGGTAAGACCGAAATTGGATTGCATCTTATTCACGGGATGGGTTACCTTATTTAGAAATCATGTTTGTGATGTGTGTGGATTTTCACGCAATGTTAGTTATTTACTTCACCCCCTTTCTTCAGGAAAAATTTCCACATAAGTTTATACGTTATTCAAGCAGGATCCTCCCAGTGAGGTAGGTATCCACCTATCACGTTTACCTTGTGATCCAGATACCTACCTACCTTCATGCGGAACGAACCCAACCCCTGTCGTCTTATTGAAAGCTTCGAATTCATTGTTTTTGGAATAATTCAAAAGCAGGATGATTCACCTCTAATTTTCCACTCAATTCAGTAACGAAGCCTTATAATCACTCTTGGCAAAGGACCCAAATAGGTAGGAATTTTCACTCAATAAATTATCGCCTTCACTACTAAATTTTGAAAACAATGGTTCCTGTGTTAGTTGTCTTTGCAACGCGTATAATATGTAACTCCTATAGAAAAAGTGACAGATTTCTCTGGAAGCTTTTTGGTTTCGTTGTGTTGCTTAATTTAAATTCTTCAGTCTCATTGTGTGCATGCGCAATGTAAAATTTAACAAAACATGCTCTGATTTGGAATCTTGTCTGGAGGTCGCAACGTATAGATACCTAGCTGATGACTATCCACATTGAAATAGCTAATTTTATTGCGACTGAATGGACTGATTTCGTAAAAATCTGGATGCCTAAAATTAATAGGTATTTACTGATGCTATTTTACCTAAAGGCTGCCGAAATTTTCACCGTATTGGCCTAAAAGTAGTATACCTAAGATCGGATAAGGATTATTCATGTTCAGATGATTGTTCAAGTGTTGGTATATTTCTCGATTCAAGCTATTCTTCGGGAATGCTCCTCTGAAAGGTTATACTCGTAATTAAAGTAATATTATGAAAGGAGGGGCCGCGTGAAAATTTTGGCTCGGGCCTGCTAAGGGGAAAACTGCTCGTGGCGAGGGACAGAGACGGAGAGAGTGAGGCGAGAGAGAGGGAAAATATGGTAGAAGTGGAGGGGAGGGGAGGGGTAGACAGGATGGCGGAAACCATTCATCAACCCTGTAGATTATTTCTCACCACCAAAACGCGGGGTTACCCCCTCTCCGTGGGGTAAGCGCAACTCCTGAAACTCAGCCCCCCCCCTTCACCAGTTTGCTTGGTCTGAGTCTGTTCCTTCCCCAAAACCCTTCTTCCTTGAATTCGGTTGAAAAAGCACCCATTGATCCTCCAAGTTCTGTAACAACTCACATACACATCAGCCTTCAATATTGATGTAACCCCGTGACCGAAATTCGTTGATTTGTACTTTCATATCGGTACGGTTATAAGAGGTTCGTTGTACCGTAGCTACCTTTCCTCTCCTCCAGATTCCAATACAGTTGTTATACGTAACGGTAACATCGAGGTAACGAGATAGCAGTACATACCGGCTTCCTCGTGTTGAACAAAATTATTGTGTTTTTTTTATACATAGGTACTTGATAAAATTATCATTGAAATTTTTGAAGTAAATGAGGAGGAGAGCCACGATGACCCGAACATGGCCAAACTAACCTCAAGGAGAACCGAACAAGCGTCATTACTGAAGCGAACTGGTACTACAATTTCTGAACATTTCTTGACCCACAAAAACGTACAAGGCTGTCAGTGATCGACGAATTCATCAGATTAAGATGATTTTCACGAGAGAGACATTCTAGAGAGCATTTCCCAACGACTAACTTCAAAATTCGAGAGATATTGGACCAATAAATAGGTCCATACTGGGAAATGTCTTCCATAAAAAGTTAATTTACAACTCTATTCAAAACAGGATAGTAAGCTAGACAAAATGCTCGTCATTTCCCACAATGTTGAGCTGATATCTATCCTCATGAATTCCACAGGACTTCACTTGGAGCGAAAACGCCAAATTGGATAGTTCATTTTTACCAGTTCATTGTTATTGTTACCATTACAAGCGATTATTATTACAACTACATCACTCAATAATGAACTAGGTATTATAAATGTAGGTACGTACGTTAACTGCTGAAAGTGGAAGCGACTTCACTCAACGTACTTGCATCACTCCTTAAAAACAGACCGAAGGGTCCAAATAAAAACAAAACCGTGAACTCAACTCACGACTTATAAATCGAAGCGCTACGAGCAATGTCATAGTAAAAGATGGGGTTTCACAGACCAGTCGACCAACATGGAAAATAATTAGGGGCCCACCCGGACGGATTTCTTTCTACGGCTATAGCTGACTACATGCACCCGTAACTCATGAGTTGCCCTTAACTACCACTTTCAACCGCGCACGATCCGCTCACTTTGCTGCCATTCTGAGAACAAAAGCCATCATCAGGTGCATGGTTGTTAACAGCTGGTTAACTAGACTTGGTTAAAAGTGCATTTTATTGGTGGTCATACGATTGTCCGCTTCGCTTGCCGTTATTCGCATAATCCGACAGACTCTGTTTACGGCTAAATAGTCGAGATTATCAGCAACCTCTATTGGCAGGAGGAGAGAATATCAGAGAAAGCCGATAGAATGAGAAAGAGAATGTCACCTGTCGTCAGTCGTTTTCATTATATATTTAAAAAAATCCACACCTAAGTAACATGATGATTTGGTCATGACCCACATATTCGAACAAGACAATAGTCTCGTTAACTTATCGGACTGAAAACATTGCAAAATGGATAGATAATGCTATATATACCTAATAAATTATTGATATTCATTCATTATGGCTCATTGGATAGTAGTAAAACTTTTTAAAATTGTTGTGATTTGCAGGTTGTTTGAAAAAAATAGTGAGAGTGAAGAGAGGACTTACCTCGGCGACGAACATTTGCATACTGTCCGGTCCTTTGGCAAGCGAACGGTCACATCCTATGGGAACCTTTGACTCGGCCCACCTTCTGAAGGTCCAACTTCTTTACTCTTCTTTTTACCGTGAGGTGACCCCAGCACGTACCTGCCCTGCACCGTTACCTCAGTGCCATTGTGGTTTTTAAAAACATTGAATGACGAGAGAGCACGGTGCGGACGAACCTTTTTTTTAAGGGGTCCTTAAAAGAGTCGACCTTGACGATTTGTGACAGATTTATTGGGGCGTTTACCTTTTTCTTCAGGATTCTTTTAGGAGTTGTCAACTATCCGAAGGGAGGTTGAGAGAAAAAACGAAATCCACAGGGTAGGGAAGATTTTGTGACGTTATATGACCCTTGTTGCGGGGTGAACAGTCTTCTAGGAGCAATTTCAGGTTCATTCACCTTCATTCTGATATTGTGAGCATGGTCACGATAGGGAATAGACGTGGATTGAACTTTTCTTCTTATGACGTCAGAATCGGATTCAATACCCTCGAAAACCTGTGTATCCCAATTTTCGGCTCAGAAATTCGAGCCATTTGGTAGGAATACCTAAGTGTGACGTCATCTGTCAAATATCTCCCTTGCACTCTTGGTTCCCACTTGTGGGAGAGAGAGAGGGAGATATTTACTGATGACGTCACACGCTTTTTCCTCTCCCTTCTTCACCCACTTACGTTCATTTACAACCCTTCATATATACGTCACCTTTTTGGGAAGCTCTCCCTCAGACCTAATATCAGAAGAAATGAACGTCTGTTTCCAACACAGTCAAAGAGGAAGATCACTCCCACACGCAGTCATATCTCCTCTGACCGTCTCTCGTGGCCGGGCGGACAAGGCCAACAAATGAATAAAAATAGCATGAATGGGGACCTTTTTCACCAACTAGAGAATTGGAGGTGATTTGAAGGAGGAATACGACGAAGAATTAGCTACCTTATGCTGGTTGATGGAACGAGTCCCCAATCAAGCTAATTCTTGGTACCTAGTTGTAATGTTTTTGCTCATACTAACCTAGTCCATGTTCCTTAAACTTCCATAATGTGGTATCAAATTGATGTTCAGATAAGTTGGATTAAAATTTGTTGTTGAGTTTGTTTGTTGATGTGCAAGCTCTACTAAACCTAACCAGAGCTACAAAAAATATAAATTGTCTGTAATACTACTGTCAAAAGCAGAAAAGTAGTATCTTTCTGCAGAAACCCGACTTTCCGAAAATGGGCCGTGTCTCATATCGAAATGTGGTGATGTTGGCGATCCTTCAATTTCTCCCCTATGTTGCTACGAAAATACCGGCATATGATTCAGTCCTCCTTACTGCGGGGGGTGCAATGAGATAATTTGTTTTCAATCTCCCCACCTGACCCAACAATAATTGTTGATATCATCAATAATTATTTAGTTAATTGGATTTCGGACGAATGCCTACTGTTATAATAGAGATTCGACGATAAGTGAGAATCAGGTGAAGTTGTGGGCCATAAAATTAAGGAGGATGACAAAAGGATGTTCGCACAACAAGGCATTACGGAGAACTTGATGAGAGGGTTGTGACGGACGGCAATTGCGGGCTGACGTGTTGCGATCCCATCAACGGGTCCTCGCCTGGTGTGCCTCGGGGGCGTTAGGTGAGCCTTTCACAAAACAACTTGCGTTAACGTAATGTTTATGAAAACTGAATCACGAGTGGTTACATCGGTCGTATACCTCAGAGGAGTCGTTAGCTGTCAGGGAAGTTTTATGGTGAACCAAAACTTCAATAGGTAGCCGTTCTAGTCATTTGATGTGAGTTTATTTTGGTGATTTTTTTTTAATGTAATATTTTTTGTTTTATTATCAGGAACTTACCTACTGCACTTATGAAGGTCGCGGCAAATTAGCAACCTCGTCAAATATGAATGTACATGATTGATATATAATGTCCACGTCTACAGAAACACCACCTTTTTTTGCCGAGCCTTCGTGACATTTATTCACTTTATGAGGGCCCGCACAATTATAACAACATTTTCCCTCAACGGTGCGATAAACAAAACATTGAACATCCGATTCAATAAAATAGTGCCAGGTACGCAAGTAAATAAAAATAAAACAACAATTTAACTTACTCGAAGGCAGGAAGTGTTATAGGTGCTTAGCTCTGCAGACATGGACAACAATGGTGTTATGTACATAATTATTATTAAAAGAGTGTTATATAGATTCAAGTTAGTGAATTAGTAGTGGGTGAGTAACATTTGAGCAAGTCGGTACAGATTAAATTCAAGATACATGCAAGCAAGTTTGAATCAGGTACCTCTAGGCATTAAAAAAGTGTCTAGGATTTGCCGTTTTATGTTTCGTGCATTGCACTGTTGAGGAAAAATGTGGTTAACTTACCTACGTTGTATTTTTATTATATCTTTCTCGGTTGCCGGTTAGTAAGTTGTCTTTTCAGTCTATTTTCAACTTCACAGTTTTCTTTTATGACGTAGACAAAATCCACTATTGGATTGCTACAAAATAATAAGGGTGGAATGGGTCTTTCGCTGCGTCTATCCTGCAGATCTTACTTACATTGCTTACTTACCAGACGTACTCAAAAGACTTCTTAGTAAATATAGATAATTTCGGAAACTGAAATGTTCAAGCACCATCCACTATTGAACGGATACCTAGAATTTTCCTAAGCGTATGGATACGATCGAACCATATTAATGATAGGTGCAGTAATTCTAACAGCTTGAGGTTTCACAGTAAGCGAACAACAACTAATTTATCGAAATATGAAAAGTGGGGTGGGAACTGGTGTCCCCGAAACCCCTTCACTGGTTAATACTGTGTAATGAGCCAGCCGCTGAGAATTTACGGCAGTAAAACCAAACTTCTTAATGCTACTAATTACCACTGATCGTGGCAACCCTAGCAATTAATCAGTTAAGCTTTTGGTAGGGAGTTGATCGTCAACTCATCAATAATTATTGATTTTTTTTCTCGAAGCGAATCGGTAATTAGGTACAATAATCTCTGGGAAGCACTGAATCGTAATCGGCTCTTTGTCAACCATTAATCTTGAGAGGCTTTCGGAAATCTATACACCAATTCTGCTTATGTAAGGTTTATAACTATACATCCCATCTGAATAAAAAATTACCAATTACACGGTACTTATTGGTGTAAACAGAATTATGATCATCCTTTGGATCGAAATTTGATAATACCAAGACGAATGTGAGAAATATACCTCTGCAGAAAGTAGTTACTATACAGAAATATCAGATTTGATCCAACTAAAATGTTGAGTTCAAATAATATTCAGGTTGAAAGTAGGTACCTATATACAGTTAGTGTATTCTCAAGGTCGTTTCTTAAGGTCAAAGTTGAGTTCGATTTTCGACTTAACCTCAATTCGAACTGAATGTTTTGGTTGGAACAAACCTGGGGTTGCAGAAGGTTTTACAGTATTCAACTCAATCCTCCTCCTCCTCAGAGTTGGAAATATTCAACTTGAACGCAACTTGACCTGGGAGTTCCAGTTCTTATCAGGAGGTTAGGTTGTCCACAACAGTTGGGGACTGACAGCGCTGAGTTTGAGTCGAATGTTTTCCACAAGAGTGTGCGCGGAAGTACTGCGCACTAAAATATTCGACCTCAACTTGAACCGGCGCTAGTTGGAACAAACCTATTATATACCGGCCTACGTGATGGCTTCCCCAAACAATCCTAAACAAGGGAACGCTGAGAAAAAACCATGAAATTTTCATAGTTTCTTGTTGCTCTTGTGTGTCACAGTTTGATGATTATATGCATTTTTTAGGAGCTGGATGTACTACTTACAATTGCCATATAAAATGACACTTTTTCTAAAATTAGAGCATCTTGGCGAATTCTAGATCCCTTCGAGAATCGGAGCCGTATGATACAGATGTTTAAAACGCTAGTACATAACTCGTGCCCTGTACTCTGTATATCATTGTTAAGACTGAAAGTAGCGGAGGGCAGCACACCATTCCTTAAAACCCATCATCGCAGAAAAATGCCGTAACCCCTCCACCCCTTTGAAATGCGGTGGAGGGGTGAAAGAATAATTTCCCTTGTTCGCGATCCAAGAAGAAACACATAAAGAGCCACCCCAGCAGATGTGGGGGGTTCCCAGTGAGGGATTATGTACCTTGGGATAATTTAAGGACGCGTTTGAGGGAGGACGCGAGAAGATCGGAAAATTGAAAATATGACAAATTCCTCGACTACTTCACATTATTTTTCTGTTTTCCTTCCTTTACTGTAAGATATGGTTATTAGTTTCTGAAGTTTACACTGGGTAGTGAGGAACGGAGCAAACAAAAAGGATGTGATGCTCTCTCTCCTATCTCCAGTCGATACTTTTAAGTTTGCATACAGAAAAACTGAAAATCCAAGATAGGTGGCTTGGAGTTGGTTTATAATCTTATAGCCTACCATAAAAAATCAGTTGTTGAAAAGTTCATTATTTATTTATGATATAGCTGCAAGTCCCATCTGTTGACTCATTGCCTAATGCCGTGCTTCATGCCAGGAAATAATAATTTGTATTAAAACCCTGAATTCCTTATTGGTGCGTACAAATTTCCATTGTAGAATAAACTTCAACAAAACTATACAGTGAAAAAAACTCTGATTAAGTACCTATTTGAAGTATATGGCTGTAGAGTAGGCAAGTGTTCATTTCTTCAGAATTACAAGAAACCTTAATGTACTCAAAAACAATGTAAGTGGCATTTATATGGCGTCCGGAAGTGTCAGTGTATCATGTGCTTCGCACTATCTGCGCTCTCCGTTGTTAGATTTGCTTTCCGTTTTACGAATAGCTGGTTCATCTCGTTAGTTTTCGTTTGGTGAAGTGGTAAGTAGGTATAGTCTTGATTGTTTTCTTGGCAGGTGGCCCTGGCATGATCTGGAGAACTGGCGAAGGTAGTGCTAGGTTGATTCAGGTACAGCGATGTTTCCTCGGAGTTGGCGCACAGATCGAATATCCCGGTGGCTTCTTCGGATTATATAGCATTAAAGCCTCTATGCCTTCGTCTACTCTGATGTCAAGATTCAAGATTCAAGATTTGTTATTTGTAGAAGGCACAAAGGCAATACAAAGGTCCAGATTATAACAATACAAAGATAAAAATAAATTAAAAGTAAATGTGCGGGTCAGGAATGAACTATTAGGAATCCATGTGTGTTAGATCTCGGGAATATGGAGATTCTTAGTCCGTTCAACCTCTGAATCATGGGGAACAATCCCTGCCTTGAGGATCTCCCTTAACGTATAGCACTACAGTTGAGTATCAGGTACCCAGAGAAATATTTCATAATTTTGTGCTGGCAGCTCTGCACCCCTGTTCACCTGGTGGCACCTGTGCATTAAACATCAGTTTGTCCTTGAATGGGATCGCTGGTATTTAACGCTGTGCATCCCTCCAAACAACGTAATAAACCCAATTACAGCTACAAAAACATGAAAGTAAGCTGTGATCTGTGGGTATTCGGTACCCAACGTGCCACAAAGTCATCATAAAATCAGCCCCAATTACCATGGGTTAAGATGAGCTTCAGGAGAGCCGCCACAAAGTGACTGGCTGATCAGATTGATGTAGTGATCATCCGTCGTTAATCTCTAAGAGAAGGACGAGGTGGAATTCAATCATTTTCGTCCAATCAAATCGACCGCTTGTTTGGGATTTTTCGTATTTTCTGGTCCGACAACAGTTTATTTTAGGTACATTTTCCATATTAACACACGCCATGTTTACATTTTCATCCATACCGTCAATCATGCTTAAAGATTATCGATTTCTCACTAATAGGATCGGAAGGGAAAGCGAAACTTTCATCAAGGCGCGTATGTACCATAGGAGCAATTTCGAAACTACAGTTTGTTTTCATTACGACACAACTATACTTGCGGATCGTGACTTTAATTTTTGAGGTTCCTGATGAAACATGGGTTCAAATCGCTGGAATAAAGAGAGGAACACGTAGCAGAACGAGGAAGCATGACTTTATAAAGAAACCCTCGTTTTGTATTTGGGTCCAGCGGCGTCGGAGCAGCTGGATGGGATCGTGTTGCGAGTTGGTGACCGCCTCTGCTATAGTCGTGACGCCGGTCTAACAACCCGCGCTATGCCCGGCAATCAATCCCCCTCCACTTCCTATCCACTCTTCTAAATGGAAAACGTTACGTTGTCACCTGATCCGCGAGGATCGTAGCATTCTTCCTACTTGTACCCCAGGATGCAGAGTCTTTTCGTGCCAAATATCTGCAGCAGTAATCAATACCAATCTATGAAAATAGTTTTAATCTATTTCATCAATAATGTGATGATTCTTGGAGGTGGTTTTTGACTTTCTGTCCCTGATTGTGAATTATAAGAGGTCGTTTCTTGATAAGAAAGACTCAGGCGCCTTTTGGCGCAAACAGTAGGCCAAACGAAGGGTGACCAAGACCATTGCTTTCTATTCTCGTAGGTAGATATACAAGGACCCCCCGCAACTGGAGTAAGTATATGAGTTTTGATAATCATCTACATCTGACAAGGACTAGAAGTGAGCCCCCTTTCTAGACCGCATGAGCATATTAAGATGGTTGGGTAACCAAGAGATAGAAATTAGAAGAAATCTAGTTGTCCCCACATCCCCCCCCCCCCCCCCCCCCTCTTATCAGTACAATTTGAGAAATTTATGATGGCTTAAAAATACAATTCAAGTTGCAAAAATTCGAATATGCTGCTCTAATTTCAAACGAATTGGACCAACTTAGGGACATGGTCGTTGGAAACCCCAGATTTGCTCTCCCGCTGATCCAAAGTTGAGAAATTTTCGAAAATCTCCCATCCAATGTGGACTGGTTTAGAGATTTTTCGCAGATCTCTTACAGCCTATGATCATTTTAGTGGGGCATGATAACTGAAAACCCCGGATTCATCACACCCTGTCTTCCAAATTTAAGAATGAAAAAATAAATAAATCAATAAACATTTAATTTATTAATTTGTGAATTAAGTCTAAGCATGAACTCTTAATTAGTCATATATTGTAGGGTTGGAAGAATCCGTGGAGATTCGGTAAGAGTCTCCTCAACGGAATCCTTGCTAAAAATGCACACAAATGTACGGAGGAGCCAAAATCAATGGCACTGCAACACTGCAACTTCCAAAAATAATAAATCGTAGTTGTGAATATTGATAGGGCTATCGATCGGCAATATAAAGTAAGTACCTTGGTAGTTTCTGATCAGAAGGTGTACTTTTGGTAAAAATCTCCGACAATTAATAGGAGACCTATATGTGGGCGTCGGGTCTCATCCAATTCTCGAAATGGAGCGCCGTTTTTGAGGGATTTAGCTTCCACTCGGTTCGATAGAGGGCGTACATCACCCCAAAATAAATAATATATAACCGGCCGAGGCCGACCGACTTGAAATATGGCCCCAGGGGCCGTTTTGTTGGTATAGCCGTGAATCAACGCAGCGCGACAGGCCACAGCAGAACGCACGTCGCTTTATTGCTCCCCTCCCCTCTCCAAAATGCGCGGTGAAAACTAATAGAGTGAGAATTCAGAAAATGAAATCAAAACACTTTGACTATTATGTGGATCATTTTTCAAGTTCAGTATATAGAAGAAAGGTACCATGTTGTTATACAGTAGGTACCTATATCTCTAATAACAGTTCAGGTATCTAATGGTAAAAATTCAAGTTAAATCGTGTAACTAATGTTCGTCACTACATTGATCAGCTTCGTGAAATTTCCCGTTTCTTTCACGTTTCATGCATACTTGAAGACGACTGGGCCCATTTTGTAATTTTCCTGCTGGCCGTTATTATACTTATGTCCCTTTGTTCATAACTTTATAACTGTTCACAGAAACAGAGCTCATCCAATAATATTAAAATGAGTTGTGGAATGTCTTGATATTAGGATTATAATTTCTAGCTCGCTTCGCTCTTTCATTTTAGCCTCAAATCGAAGCTTATAATATGGCTCACTTAGCTGATCGGTGAGTGAGGAAGTACCGGAAGTACCAAGGTATATACTCGTACCTACCTGTATCCGATCTTCCGGTAACCCCATCAATTTTATTACTTTTATTACCACTCTGAAATAGTATACCTACCTGGTTTTGTTCGTCTCATTTTGTATTGTTGGGTGGAACACTCTTCTCACTGTACCTACCATCGTTCGAGACTGTAAGAAGAAAGAAAATGAGGAATGAATATTGAGAAGTCGCATTAACAACTGAATCGATCTAATTCATCAGTCGTAATAAACAGCGATGGTCGTCCATCAAACAACAAAACGGCATCCTGACTGTGAATCTTCCCCTGAAAAGGCGCGACTTTGAGGGAATAATTAGAGACTCCTATAATTACCACTGGCCCGTGAAACGAACTGAGTGAGACCAAGCGTTGAAAAAGTGGGCAGCTCCACCAAAGTACCATTCATTTCGAGTTCCAGAACAAAAGCTTATACAAACTGCGTGTGGATCAAGTTAGATGATGATTGATTCGTGTTGGAAGTCCTAGACGTATGTTCCTAACGATGACGGAATTTCTTATAATTATTTCTAATGATAAAAGTAATTGATTATGATGGCATAACTTCTGCATGTCGCCCAAATCAAATGGCCCAATAAAATCATTGTATAAGGATTATTCAATCCTCTATCGAATTTATGTTAAGATCAATTATCCACAAAGACAGATATGATATCTTTCTAGTTGATGATAGACGAAATGGATATAGAATATGATAAAATTATAAAGATCAATAAATAAATTTTGAACACGATCACAGTATTGATTGCAAACGGACAAGAATAAGAAGTGTGAAGCATAAAGATCAGCTCTCGACCCTGACATCTTGAAAGCTTGACCGTGATTACTCCGAGTGTTGATATAGTAGAGAATCTTCCAGTATGCAGCTGGTGATTGAAAGACATTGTTAAACGTATTAGTTCACACTGAGTATTGAGAATGATGAAACGTTCTGTGAGGTGTTTCTCTAGAGGAAGCAGAACTTGGCACGGGGGGCGCCGAAAACCTCCAACGGCATCTTCACTTCCTTTGACTCACGCCCAGTCACAGAGTCAAGGCCATCTGTCTACAGCCCCCCCCCCCCCCCCCCCCCCCCCCCCCCCCCCCCCCCCCCCTCCCAAAGAAGTAACCTCGTAACCAATAACAACGTTAGGTGAAGCACAACATTTGAGTGGAATAGTCATCATTCATCTATTAGCACCAACATCACACTAGCCCTATTTTTATGACCTACATTTTCATTGAAGTAAATGATTCATAATGACCTCGTGGAAGATACATTGTATCCACCTCCAACTTAAATTGTAAGCTCCAACCTCAAATTTTGATAACAACGCTTTATTATTATTTGATAACGTACTGCCCATGGGCGTAGATTTTGGGAACACGAAAATTAAGAAAACATGGTGAACTAATAAGAGATACCACAATAAATGTATAGAGACGAGGGTTGGTATTATTGGAAACAAGTTATTTTATAATATCAGACTTCATTTTTGAGCTATAATAATATTAATTCTTAATATGAGTAGGCTCCTAGGTATTGAGAACCCTTCTTGTGGCGGAACTAGCGGGAGTGCCAGCTCCCGGGCCCCGTCCCCTGAGTGTTACTTGGCTAAATTTAGAGCTGGTTCCAAACACACCACAAACATGTTATTAGCATTGTGAAAATGATCGAGTTTTGACTCTCCAAATTTGGAATTTGTCTTCATTGAAAATTCTAGTCAACGAACTCATACCTACTATTCTTTTGCTCCCGAATCTATACCGATGGTAGCTTGCTAAATTCTGCCTGCGCCCATGGTATTGCCTTTGTCCCCACTTATGAAACGTTCATTACGATCTTTTCTCTTCGAGCACTGGCTTGAACGGCTGTCCGATCGTCTTGGTTTTTAGCAAAAGATGATTTGTCATTATAGTACTATAGAATAAGATATATAGATTATGACTATAATAGCCTGAGTAGAAGTCTCTAGTATGAAGTCTCCTCCATCTTGATTCGTCAATGAAATCAGTATATTATTTTTCAATCTTACCTAAGCACCTAATTTATTGTTTGAGTAAACATTGTTGCTAATACCTTGAATCTGAAGTAAGTACGGGTTGAGTACCGTCATTTGGGCGAGAAGTGACGACGCGTGTGGAAGCAAGAGTATAAATAATTATGGGGAAATAACAGTGATCCACCATTTTAATTGTACTATAGATGCTAGAGTAGTGTATTGATCACCGATCACTCTTTTGCATTCCATGATTTTAATAGTGTCAATTATAATTATTTAACACCCACTTTTCTGTTTAATCCACCGATTAAACAGAAAAGTGGGTGTGAAATGATTGAAAATATGATAAGTAGGTATACTTCCGTTACCTATCCATTGATGAATCTGAGCTCAAGAATGTTGAATTGCATACATTTGCTTTGTCGTAATACTTATAATTGTGTGTATGGGGATTAATCTAGACTTTGAATTTTGTTGACCGTTTGATCTATAACCTGATGCTCAATGTCTTAGCGTACCTACCTGTTTCACTAACCCTACATTTCGTTAAGGCAGGGTCGGGCTCACCGGGCAATGCCCCCGGGGCCCCCACTCCCAGGGGGCCCCCAGCCATCTCGATTTCAAAAAATATAAAGAAATATGTAATATTAAAAAACAACGGACAAAATTAGAAATAAATTAAAATAAATAGAAAGTTTAACGCAGACGCCTATATAGTAGGTAAGCAGGGAATGGTTGGGCCTTCATCACAAACCCTTTTAAAACCTCCCTCTTACCTATGAGGCTTATGAGGCTCCCCCGATTACCAATATACATATTTGGGCCCCTAAAGGTTGGTCTCCCGGAATGCCCCCGGGGCCCCCCTGGGCCCCAGTCCGACCCTGCGTTTAGAAACACGTAGGCTAGATATAGATTATTCAGGACGGAAAAGAGGAGTTTTAGGCCATGGGCAACGTCGACAAATTAAACAATCCACTGAGTAGAAAGGGTAAACATCTTTTTTGAAAAGCAACAAAACAGCTATTTTTTAGAAGTCCAACAAAGGAGAGCCGATGGAGGAGAATCGCCTGGAATTCGAAGCAAGCAGTTGATCACGGGCCAAACTTTGGTGTCCGGATGCAGCTACCCCCTCCTGAATGAAAACTGGACCGGGAAGGGGTTTGTTCCTGGATGCTGGATCAGCTTCCCCCAGTCCTAGCGATGACGTTGATTTGTCACCCTGCCGATGACCGCACAATGCCTGTGACGTAGGACAATACCCCGCGCCCATACGTCACACTCTACTCTCCTGCATTCCACTTCAGAATTTTTATATACTGTCTCCCAAACCCTTTCCCCCTTTCCAGAACATCAATCTTAATTCACCTTTTAAATCTCACACCATCCCCACGCTTTTTATAACGTTTGAGCACCTACAACCGGTATCTTGAATTTGTTCAAACACTAAATTTGACTGAAAAATACTATATTACCCAATTATTATCTTCTCCCATACTTTACGTCCTTTACACAGTTACATGAACTTAGATATTGCAAAAGTCATCTCATTTTTAGACCCATAAGTCGGCAATTTTCATTCATCATTAAAAACTATGTGTTTTGTATATAAATATATGTAGGTACCATATTTAGTGTAATTACCATGGTGTTTTAATTTCCCCTTGGTCATAGAACGTCATCTCGTGTATTATACCTAGTTTGTATAAGATTCATTGTGGTTTTAATTCCTCTATTACTTCATTGTTGCAGGTACGTTGGGAAGACTACAAGCGGAAAATGAATTAATTATCATTAACAAGGTATAGTTGATCCTGATTGAATCAGTATTTATATTGGAAATGGGTTAGTAGAGATCTATACAAGGAGGAGTTTTCACACAATAACCCCTTATGATTTATTAACAAACCAATCATCATTCAGATATTAGAAGGTTCGAATGGTTGTGATATTGGATAGCTTTATTTATATCTCACTTATTTCAATAATATGACGTTATCTATTTGTTTTTATAATCGAATTAAACCAATTTTAGAATGTATGCCCGGATGTTATCCACCGACCCTCCAACAATCCATGTTGAAAAAACTAACCATTATAATATTATAATATGCAAATTATGTTATCTTGGAAAAATCTGTACAGCTAATAGAATATCATTGATCATGTTGGAGCGTTAAAACTCGCATGACTCTTTCAAAAGCTTCATAAACATTCTAGAAGTGAGCGCGATGACGTCTTACAGTCACCGACGCTTGATTTGCATCGAGGAAATGCACCCAGTAGTTATCAACGAATAATTATAACTTCATTATGTAGCAGGTAATTCATTCCCATTGCCGCAGAACAACGAACTCTGAAGACCTCCAGTCGACGGGAGCCAAGCAGTTGCACGCTACTTTCACATGAACTTTAAACGGTTTAGCACCAATAATATAATATCCAACATGATACCCACAATAATAATATCAACATAATAAGTATAGTATAGTGTATGTATCAATAACCTATAAATAATGAAAGCCGTTTTCTACATCTCCACTATACCGAAGGTATAGTGAAGCCTCAAATTCATGCAAGAAGTCAAAAACAGTTTTCCTCCAAAATCATTATTGTTTACACTTGATTTTTGTTGTATACCTGTGTGTCTGCATCTGTCTGTCTGTGGTCAATCCTGGCAAAACGTTTCTAGACTACAGTCCGATTTCGATCACATTTTCAGGGATCGTGCTGATTGGGCTCTGGACGGTCTTCTCTGAGTTTCATCGGACCAATGTTTGCGTCTGCGCAAGCGTGAACTTGAATATCCTGAAAGGGATTTTTGAATTTCCTTGTATTTGTTGGGTAAAGGGCTGACCTCAAGATGACCTTCGAATTTAATTTCAATAAATTGGATCAGTAATGCCCACTGCTGCAATTATATCCACTCATGGATATTACTGATTATTATCTTCAGTTTGCACTCCAACTGCGCCGATATCTCGTGAACGGGGGAAGCAGTAAAAAGTAGGTATCTAGTTCGAGAGATTTCCACCCGGAAGTCGGAAAAGGGACCACCCCAGCCTGACCAATTGTGTAGCCAGCTCATGCGAAATGATTCATGTACTGGCATATAACAATATCGGCCACGGAAGGGGGATATATTCCCCCTCCACCACTTCTGTCCCTGAGTACTTTTCAACCCCCTCCCGCGCTACCCAACCATCCCCTCCCCCCCTTTCCATCTCTCCAAAACCCCCTGAAAACTACCCCTCCCACGCCTTTTACCCCCAAACTTCTACAACGCACTAAGACAAAGTCATTAATTATATAGCTGCTCGGGGCTTTCGGGTCCCCGATAATTCATCCTTTTATATTAAAACATAGGTAAAACCCTTTATTTATTGTTTTAAAAATGTGATTTATCACTTTTCGGGCGCTCTAAAAAGCCCTTGTCTTTCCCTGACACTCCTTCTGTTTTCGTGCACAGATGCTCCAGTTGTGGGACCACAAATTTTCCAAATCGATATCCCTTGTAATTTCTCTCTTTGCGACCATCACAAAAGTTGAGACTTCAATTAAAAAAACAAAAATAATTCCATGTTGATGTTTTCATCAAAAATTCATATCGCTGGTTTGGAAAAATAGTGCCATTAAATAGGTAAGAAAATTTCAGATTTTCTACAGTTATGGAAAGGTTGAGTGAATGAATATTAAGCTAGATGAGTGTTAAAACTAACTTGTCTCCTGTTCATCCTAGGATGATGAAATTTGGAAACAACATCCTCTCCAGAGGACAGTTGATTCAGGAATGAGATGGAGTCAGATCAGCCGGATGAGCTTTGAAATAACTTATCCCCTGTTCAATATATATGAGAACTTTTCCCCGTCCGTACTTTACCTACCTAATAATTGAAATAATTTATATGACTCACACAGACACCCCCTGCGATCGAAGCGACAGCTGACCTGGACTCAGTAGCTCATCATATCATAAGTATATTATCAATTTCTAATTCCAGTTACTCAGTAGCTCATCTAGGAGACCCATTTTTACATGGACATATCTTATGCCAGGCTACCTGTGAAAATCCAGCTGATTTGTTACGGGAAATTTAACAAAAATAATTTGTTGCCATCATTCAGCTGAGTCAAAAATTGAGCTCACAGATCAGCTGGGTTTAACACTGAGCTCTCATGTTTTCTAAGCAGAAACCCCTCAGCTCAGATACTCTGAACGGCAGCAAAATGATTACACAACTGAAACAAATTATGTTCTTAGAATAGAATGATCTCTGTTATTCCACGATTTTATCGCCGTATCGTCGAACTTCCTTGGAATTTACTGTTCATTATTAGAAGAAGAATAACGAACCAACATTTTTACAAACCGCTATTAGGTATAGTTAAAACGTTTGGTTTCCAAGAGTTTCATTAGGTATTGGAAATAAATTATTTTTCGACTTGAGCGATTTCTTCTGTTAGTTGACGTGTGTTTGTTGGCTTCTTGTTGAACAAGCGTGCGTAACTAATGCGGGAAACCACCAGGAAACAGACGAGAAAAGTTTGTCAGGCTCCGAGGTCTGCGAGGCCCACTCCAAACCCAGAGCTGGCGAGTTTGGTAAGGTGATTAAGATGTTAGTTCAGTGATAATACCATTAGCTTCAGTGAGCTGGCGATTAATCAAGGCGAGGTGGCATTTATTTTATTAATGACCCCCTCCCCTCCCATCTCCGCAACAGTGCGTTTTTGAGCGTGAAGATTCGAAGGCCCGTCGCCGAGTGAAGGTTCTTCTCACATGAGGACCCTTCTACTCACTCAAGGGTCATGTTGGAACGGATAGCCGATTTCCTGGCCGTCCCCTGATCAATTGTAATCGAGATAAGGGCCTAATCTCTCATCCTTAATTATTAAATTTGAAACCTTGGATAGATGAGCGCACGCACACCCACCCTCGCTTGGCATGCATATAGAGTAACCTACTAACTCCTGTCGTAACTACTTACATACTATACAGGGTATCCCAGCTCAACTTAGCACCCATACTCATTTTCCTTAATTTACAAAATTAAAAACATAACGATTTTCTAAGGTACTGCGTGGATCGAAAAATGAGCATTACCCCATGATTCAGCGTAAAATAATAGCCCCCAAAAATCATGTACTTATCACACGTAGTAACTGACTATACTCCCCAAAACAAGGTTTTTCACCTCTTGTGCAGAATTTGCTAGTATGACCGCACACAAAATTCGAGTGACGGGTTATTTTTCCCATGAAATTTCATGTAGAATTTGAATCTTCAATAAAAAATTGGGGTTCTCGTATCAGGAGAAAAACGAAGTTATTACGTTGATTTGGAATCTACGAAAAAATAATTAAGAATGGAGTTACGTTGGTTATTCATCTCATATATTAAGGAAAAGAGGTGGATGGTGAGTAATAGATGAGACACTCTGTATACATCTAAACATAGTTGTACGATTTTACTAGGACTGGCTCGTTTGTGTGTTCACCATGAGAATATAATGCTTGGTTCATTATCTGTTGTCATTCTCAATCATTTACCTTGAGCCTGTAGCTGTATTTTGAACATAATACCAACCTACACCAAATTGTGTGCTAACTGAAGCCGTACAGGGGGTAGCTTGGCATAGCTTGACTTTTTGTCTTTTTAAACTGGATGAACTGTATATATAGAAGGCCTATGCGTTCTACAGTTCATCTGATTTCGATGAGGTTTTCATAGATTATGAAGGATACGCTGTAAAAAAAAAATAGTCGTATAAGAATTTCATTGTATCTAATTGTATCATGTGCAAACGTAAAAATCCTTCAAACGTAAATTTTGGTTTAACAAACAAATTTTGCTCACGAGCGGTGGATAATAAAATATTCTTAATTTCCCCGATTAAACCATAATATTGACATTGGTCTTTCCATGATATTTGGATGATGCGATAATACACTAATGACTCATGTTATGGAGGCGAGTAAGCTTTGTGCATTAATTTTTCAAGTTGATCGCACTCAGAAGCAGATATCTGTGAGTATTTCTCCTGAAAATTTTAAATGTTATTAGCAAAACTATAGGAATATGCCTACCTAGCCTGTTATTTTGCTTCCTCACTACCGAAGGTAGAAAGCTATGTATTCGTGCAAGAAATAAATAAAAATGTTGTCCTCCTGAATCAAAATTTCTACTCACTTCAGAGCTTTCTGAACAATTTTGGTTCCGTGTCTGTCTGTCGTTCTTTCTGTCTGTAGTCCATTCCTTGTCTCAAGAAATTTTCTATAATATTTATTTCATTTCTTTGTGAATAAGCCTCGGTGACAATAATCATTTGCTGAGTCCCTACCTGTATTGAAAGGTATAGTACGACGAGGGGAACTACCATTAAGTTAGTCACGTGGAGCAAACATTTACCTATATACTGTAAATGCTTTTTTACTTGTTATCAATGCCCGACCTGTCTAATGACAAATGGAGCTAGAATGAACAACAAAATGGTGTGCGTTAGATGTTATCGTATTTGAGTGTAACAAAATATCGGCGTTACATGCTTTGTGAACATTATTATGCATTAGCATTCGCAGATGTAGGTATACATTCATACAAACATGAATGTAATAAACTAGTATTTATTATCATAATCATCACGTCACTATAGGATCGGGACTGTTTTGACCCACATGCACGCTTCAACTGCTCCCTGATTAATTGCTCAGTATCGATTCACCTCCCAGCGGACCCAGTCTTGGAGGTTGATGGCCTTGGGTTTCGAATAA
The DNA here is from genome assembly GCA_030264115.1 of Lygus lineolaris. Taxonomy (NCBI): domain Eukaryota; kingdom Metazoa; phylum Arthropoda; class Insecta; order Hemiptera; family Miridae; genus Lygus; species Lygus lineolaris. The sequence goes on from JAEMON010000010.1 coordinate 14,756,337, forward strand.
TTTGTTCATCATCACTTAACATCCTAATCCAAAAAACTTATCAGAATGGAGAAAAGAAGGTCGTCACACGACTTGTAAAGGGTGGTTCAGACGCAAATGAGTTGATTCGCAGTAGGTATATAGAGTTGCTTTGGGCATCAATAATTATGTAGGTAACTGAGACTGATTTTAGTGAATTTTCGGAGAAACAGAAAATGGAATGGCTGTTGCAATTTTTAAGTATTCTGAATCGAATTTTGAAGTTTTATTATTTTAACGACAGCTTACTTTAAAGATATTCCAATTAATGAAATGTCAATGGCTCAACTCACAGACATCATTTTGGTGTTGGTATCGTCACTGAAAGTTATTTTATCAAGATTCCATCCGAGAAGGAAACTGCACGATATTTCCCTACAGTAACGAACGTGTCTTACTACTCAATTACTACTCACTCACAACTTTTCTTATTACCTACTCAATTATACTACTCACTTACAACGTGTCTTACTACTCAATTTCTGGATGAAGGAAGAGGGTGTACGACATCAACCATACCTAAATAGCCTATAACCTTGCAAGGAGCTCACCCATAATTTTAAAAAACTTCATGGAAATCGGTGCAGCCGTTTGAGTTACAAACTGTTACAAACAGACAGACTGTAGCGTAATATTATAGGCAGAGTCCATTGGGCGCACCGGGCTATGCCCCCAGCCAATTCGATTCTAAAACAATTTAAAAAAAATAATAATAAAAAAATGGACTAATTTAGAAAAAATTTTTAATAAATAAAAAGATTAACTCCTATAATATAAGGCTTATTGGGCCCCTGCTGGCCTGTGGGGCACCCTCGATTACAAGCCCTCTGGTTTCGCCCAATCAACGAAAAAGGGCCCCCATTAGTCTGTGGGTCTCTGATTTTTAGCAGTTGGGTACATATACTGCTAATGCTAATGCCAAGCCCATTGACGAGGGAGGGAGAGGGGGGCTCCACCCCTCACTGGGGCCCCACGACCGTCGTAGCAAGGGGTCCCCTATTTTCGTGGTGGGGGGGAAAGTTCTCGAATGTAATTTTCCATTCGGTAGGTACATGGGTATCTAGTAAATAAAACTCTCAAAACCTCTCATTTCAACTTTTCCAATATCCAAAGAGGTCTGTTTCCCAGAGTGCCCCCCGTTGCCTCCTGAGCCCCAGCCTGACCCTGGCTGTAGGCATAGATTCGACGATTTCTGGTCACTAAATGAGTAGGCATCTAAATCCATAAATAAGTATGTAGACATATGAAATAATACCTAATAAAATGAACTACTCGTACCTACCGTATAAGCATGGTGGAGTTCGTGTTGAATTATCTTGAATTTAGCTGACCCACTTTATAGTTGAGTAGTAGTTCAATATTTTGGACGACTACAAAAAAGAGGAAGGT
>JAEMON010000010.1:14758471-14778752 GCA_030264115.1 Lygus lineolaris
ATGGAACTTTTGTATCCCACTATGAGAGAGAGAAACACTGACATAAATGTTGTGCCTCGTTTTTCTTGTCAATGTTTGCGGATCTATCTTCGCGGATTGCATAATACTCAAGAGTGAAGATTAGAGATGATGAGCATCATCATTCTCAGTCCCAAAGTAAGCGATAGTTGAGGTTGGAGACCACCCAGGGCGATCGGGAAGAACCAGCCCACGTAGCCGCCGATGGACATTCGTTGCCCGCGATGGCAGGGGGGCGTGTCACACACATTTCATTAGCGCTCCTGTCTGATCATCATCAATAATTTGGTCCTGATCTATGATTGGTACTGATCTATGATTGGTACTGATCTATCGTCCTGTTTCAGCGATTGAGCCGTTTTGGGTCACGCTGTCACAGTAATGTCCAGAAATCAAACAGTGCGTAGGAAGGTTAGTCTTGCCTGGACAAATTGGATAGGGTGATGTAGGTACTGATTATTGGGACGAATAAATTCGGACCATAAATTATGATCCATGATCAACGAATATTCGAAAAAAGGCGTTTTTCATCAGAAATTGACACCAAATTGGGTACCTACCTACCTATAGAGAGTGAGGGTAAATTTCTTAGGCAGTATCACCTACTTATTCACTATTCATGTTGGTGAAATTCATTTTCACAAATAATTGTTCACCCCCCTTGTACAAGTAAGAATGTGTACATGCTTACTTGTATGAGCTTTCTTATTTGGCGGTTGTTTCTACCTATTTCCATCCTGTTCCTTGTAGGTACCTATCTAACTACCCCCTCTTTATGACATTCTAGTTCCTTGGTTGGAATATTCTAATTCCAATTATGTGGTTGCCAGTCTCTCCAGTCACCCACTATGCATTGATGTTTCAACTAGGGAAGTAGAGAGTAGGTCTAAGGCTATCAACATAAATTATATACTAAGCTCGAGTAACTGAATGAAGACATTACAATGTAGGATGCCACAATAAGAACTCAGGTAAAATCGACTAATAAAAGTGTTGTTTTAGTTGTGAGTACAAAGAACCTAATTGTGTAAGGAGGTTCCTTAAAACACGATAATAAATTATGAATTTATTTATTGGTGATGGCATCAATCAATAGGTATATATTATATTATATACCTAGGCACCTAGGATTCTAGATATGTAGGAAAATAATTAACTTTATGAGAAATAGGTAGATACCACGCAGAACCTCTACCATTTAGGAGGTGTTGCGTGTTGGGGGGAATGTAGTGTGTAGGTGAGCACCATAGCAACGATATCAGCCATATCACGTAAAGGACGCCCAATACAAGCAGGTGCCGGCTGGGACCCAAGTGGTGGTTCGAGCCCGTGTTGGTGATGGCGCTTTCTAGCGACTGAGTGGTGAACTAAAGTTCATAACAGGGGTTGAATGAATGTAGGTAACGAGGACCCCCATAATTTCCAACCCTCCGAAATATGGTCACTCCGCCCTCGTGTCCGACCCCTAATCATCTTTCATTGCTTGTGTGTGTCTCTTTGACACTTCCGCAGTCGTGTTCTTGTCTGTTATTCTCTTTATTTCATTAATTTAGAAATAGGCTGTAATTATCACATTATCTACGGTTTTATATTTCCGTCTTTTCTTTTTTTTTAGCTAACGTTTGGTTTTTGTTTGTTCCATTCTAGTCTAAAGATAATAAGGAATAAAAAATGCATGTTCCAATAAAATAAATAATTACCTAATTCGAGGAATACAAAACCACACAGTCCTCTGTCAGTCTTCTATTTACTTTTTTAGTGAGGCAATTTTGAAATTGCATCTCATATTTTTTTCTACCTCTTAGAATGACTCACTTCGTTGCACAACTAGAACCCTAGACCTAGATAGGTACCTACCAAAATAATAGTACCAAACCATCAAGCAGTGTCATGGCCGGCTTTTTTTACTTTTTACCCCCCCCCCCCTCCACACACATACCACCCATCAAAATTTGATGCTTTACCTTTCAAACATTTTTTGTTCGCCCAGGTATTGGATTTTACGTAGGTAGGTAGGTACCTATCTATCTAGAATCGTTGGCAGGATATCTGGGGATCTTATTTTGGAGGTTTAAATTTTGTTTTTGATTCCAAAGGTTTATTAGGTGGGGATAGAAAATAAAAAACTCATGAATAAGATACAGAACCTTAGTAGGTTCCTTCCTACTTACTTCATCTCGTCATGGGAATTTTAGGTACCCACCTCTATATTATTTTGAGACATACAGCAAAACCTTGCATACTTATGAAGCCAGCGTTTTCCTTCCCCTCAACCTCTCACATTATGGATCCAGATGTAAATAAAATAGAAGCTAGACCTACGGTTCTACATTCAGATCATTTAATCATGATTAATTTTACGCCATTCAACTCCGAAGCGTAACAACGAACATTTCATCTTAACATAAAATACAAACAAACACAACCACCTGGTTTCCCACTCGAAGGTGCAATATTTTCTCCGTAACACTTTTTATGTCGTGACGGGAAAAAATTAAACCGTCCTGTTAATCATTATTAAATGATAATACTTGAGAGGTACGAAAATGTGTTAAGTTCATTAACTAGGTACACACTACATTAACCATTCCGCGCCTAGGTACCTATACATCTCACCTGCATGGAGAGACTGTAGGCTCCTACATCCAAAAAGTGAGGTTCCGAAGGAGTTGTATGAGTAGTACAGTAGTACCTAGTAGAGTGGGGAGTTCTGAATAGGTAGGTTGGACCAACCTAACACAGCAGAATACAATTTTGCCTAAGGTTTACTATTTTGTAAGGACCTACTAGTTCTATCTTGTTTGGAGGAGGTGTTGATTTTTATGGTTTTCGTGGTACAAGCAATTCTAATGGGTACCTACTATTAAATTGGTCTTCCGGTTCTTATTTACGTACTTACATTCCTTATTACTTAGGTATCCTAAATTTAAATTCACCTACCTATGTGGGTTGTTTTCGCATTTGAGGTATCTTGAGAACCACCTAATGAGCCTACTCGACAAGGGAGGAGGGGTGTGTGGAGGGGATGGCTCTTTTCCTCGACTAGATTGCACTCTATCGACGATCCTCGAAAGCTCCTTGTCAGGAGCGCCACGACATCAGCGCATTCTAGCGGCAGGTCGGCCACTCAAGCTTAGAGGGCGCTCGGGTTCGATTCCCTCCCCTTCATCCCGCCAACGCCCGGTTCTTTTCATTGATTGCTTCGTGCCGCCTTCGCTGCTCAAATCCGTCGTTTCCCCGTTCCTCTTTCCAACCCTGTTCGTGGTCCAAGCCCAACCTTCCCCTGAGCCACGCCCACACCCCCCTCCCATCGTCTCACCACAAGTCTTTGAAAGCCGCAATACCTGCAAGGGTAGCTCAGAATTCTAATTTCCTTCAAATTGTATAGCATTTTTCTGATCAGGCAGAAAATTACGAAAACTCACTCCAACCTGTGCAATTGCTACCCTAGTATAGTACCTAGTAGTAGGTAGTCAACAAAAATTATAACACCTAGAGAATTAAACTTCAACATACCCAATAATTTTTTCAGCAATGAGCAATAATTATAATATTCATACTTCAATAGCCAATATTTTTCTCCCATCAACCTGCCTACACCTGAATATAAAGTATCTACCTTTTCGTACCTATTTGAAAATAAATAATAATTTGGAGTCTGTGTGATCGTTTATTCTCGGAACATGTTCCTGTGGTACTCTGCCACTTTCATCAGCATACAGAAGTCTAAAAAAAAACATTTATATCAATAATTATCTCCTACGGTTGAGTTTATATTTTTAAAATAGTGATAATAATAGTTATCTTGTCATAGTTAATAAGTATAAAAATTTACATTTGTGTAGGCACTTACTTGTCAATCTTTCATTGGGCAATTCCAATCTGTCTTGTGCTGTCACTGTCAATTATATCTAGGAACCCATGAGAATCCATGCACATCTCCAGGCCAGGACACTATAAGAATTGAATATTTGATTGAATTATTGCTTTCCACAATGGGAAATTGTACCACCATACAGCAACCAACCACGTATTTAGAAATAGAAATGGATTAAGGAACTTTATTTTAAAATATTGTTGATGATAGGACATAGTCATTTCTGTAGCGTATCATCACTCAACTACTCATATATTATTCATCATGGGAGTAAACTCGGCCAGATGAAAAGTACAATAAACTATGTTTCCTTTTATAGGTAGATAGGCCCAAAGACCAAAAAACTTCCCAATTTCTCCACTAGTTTTTTTCCCCAAGATCGTAAATTATTTTTAATCTTGGCTAGAGAAACCCCCATAAAAACTCTCCTAATGCATGCTCATAGGTAGGTTCTTTTCATCTGCAGTGAGAAAGAAGAACAACTCAAGTCGAAAATGTTCGAAACTGGGGTTTTGATGTATTTTCCTTAATTTTGATAGGCTCTTTTAAATGGTGAATGCGAAATTCTAAGATTCAAATGAGAAAACTGATAAAATTGCGATTGCAATTTCGTTAAAATTGGCAATTTGAAGTAAAAATAACTCAAGCTCCCGAAGTTTGAGTGAAAACAACTCAAGTTTGATCGTAAACAACCCAAGTGCCTTGTAATTTATTGGGTTCGAGGAAGAACAAGTCAGCTACTTGTGGTAGTATAGATTTTGAAATGAGCCGTTTTTCCTTCATTCCAGATGAGTCATTTTTCTTCAAAAATAGGTTCCAAGAAACATTAAAGACGCGTTGAGAAACAACACTTAGGTACATGTAACAAAACGATTCCTTGAATTGATTTTGCGAAGAAAAGAAAATCTTTGAGAAAATTTTTGTTTTTTGTTTTGTGTTTCGTGAGTTGTTCTTCCTTCTCACGGCACATGTATGAAATCGATGACTCGGCACCAAAAAAAAAAAAAAAAAAAAAAAAGAATATAGAAATAAGTAGATGATAGATACCTATTATCGGTTATTAAATAACACGAGTTACCTATTAATTTATCACTCGTTTCATTCCAGGTCCGTAATTAATTTTATTTAAAAATAGCTCATTTTATTTGAAATTCCTCGTATGATTAGTCTTATTTTGATACAATCAAACGAGCTTACTCGTTGCGAACTCCTGAGTTAGTTAGTTCAGTTGTGATATTTGGTATTACCCTTGTTTTCTTCCTTTAAAAAAAATCAAATATACTTACGACATGGCTATAGATTGGTATTTGATTCGATATCATATTTGTTGAGTGATTGTGCACCTACATTACATAAATAACATATTAATTACGAGTATTTTGGAAATTCCTCTACTACCTTGTTATTCATGAAGCAATCTGAAACCGCCCATCTGCTGTTTACAGCACTGGATCTAATGAGAGTAGGTACCTAATGTGGCAATGATCTGGAGGTCTCCCGTTCGAGCTCCAGCTTCATCATCTTGATATTTTGTGCCTAATGTTTAATCATTACATTATTCGGCCAATGGCAGGCTAAACAAGCAATCCATGTTGAGGTGAATCGATCATTACAGGTAGGTACCTAAATATCAATAAAGATTATTATTTATTGACATCAATTATGTTGGCGAAAATATTACCTATTCCTTATAATATTCTGCTAAGTACCTTCTTTCGAATTGCTGAATATATATCAACAAAATTATGATAGACCTGTGTACATGATTATAAATTCCTAATTGAACCTAGGTGGACATTGAGTTTATTTCCCCATCAAATATTTATTCCGACAAGGACAAGAAGGAAAACGTAACCTAATTTATCGATGTTATCGAACGTATGTTGAAGGGTACACAAGTTGGGCTGATCTATTTACCATGATACCAGTTACTGTACCCACCTAACTACAGTTCAAGACACGAAACTGCAAGGCCTCAAAAAGGGAAATGGTTATAGGGAACGACTACCTATATAGTCACCTAGGTAATATTTTTATAATCAATTAAATATTATTGGAAGACTTAATTCGGAGCACTTGGACTTTTGTAGACTAGGAAGAAAAATATCCATTACTCATCCTATGGACAGGGGAGCGTTGTGCCCTTGTAAGACTGTGCCTATGAGACAGTACCTAGGAACATACTACAAAGCTATAGTAATATGACTTCAACTAGAACTTAACTTTTCGTTCTGTTAGAAACTGAGATGGTGGGTTTTCAAATCTATTAGGACCCTAATTGTGTAATCTTGCATTCGAAATAGGAAACTCGGTTAGGAACGCTCAACCTTATTGGGACTACGTGACCAGTGCAACGACTCACGGCTCGGGTCAAGAATTAACCAACCCTGGATAAGGAAGAAAAAAACCAGTACGCAGTGGCAAAGATAGGAATGACGCTTCTAGGCTGAGATAAAACACTCTTACTGACCTTGGCGATATCAGCGTTCGGTGCAAAAAGGTCTTTTCCGTGCTTTCGACACAAATATTGTGTACCTACATGAGTACTGAATAAAATGGTCAGTAGACGTTTCCTATTCTAAATCCATGCATGGGAGGTAACCTATATAGGTACCCATGGAATATGGTAGATACCTACCTATACATGAGAATGGAGTACCTACCGATTCACTTGTTGGTGATTTATTTTGGCTTCTTGCCTGCCTTGCTTTGGTACTTAGTTATTTTATGTTTTTAGTGCATACTGGTATAGATTATCTTAAAACCACATTATAATGTATCATCCATTAACAAAAAAAACAAAAAAAAAAAACACACACACGACTTATTTCACCGTATTTTCCTTACCACGAGATCCGAAATTGGCTATTTTAAGGTTGTTTGGCCAAAATTCCTGGAAACGAGTCTTTGTCTCTAAAAAAAGTAATACAAACTGATACGAATTTCATTAAAATCGTTTGAAGAAATTTATGAGAGAAAGTCAATTTGTTATGAAAAACGCCCATTTTGTAAAATAGTGACTCCTCCTTCTCTCACAAAGCTGAATTTTCAGACGGAGCTCCCTCTGGTATAAGAAATGGAGCTTCGGATTCTTATAAGTTTTCACCTCTTAAGTTGGAGTCTCAATCATGATCACTATTTACAGACACACATCCACACGTGCATTCATAACTTCATACCTATATGACATTGAGACTTCATTGAGTCTTCATTGAGTCTATCATTTTCGACTAGTTTTGAAGGTGAGGCCTGGCAGTTAGTAGTTCCCACTAGTAACAACTAGAACAACCTGAGTCTCTCAGTTAAAACCAGTATTTTCGAATCGAGGAAGTAATTACTAATTTTAACTTTCTAGTCAACACTGGTGTTGAGGAAGTGACTTTGAAAAAACTAGTTTGACTTGTAATTTAACCAGTTTTGACGTTTTTTGAGTTTCAACTGTAACATAGTTGGTTTAGGTGAAATTATCTGGTTGTTGCGCACATGTTTTTCGTGCCCATCCGGTCAAGTATGGGAACTCAAAAACAGCACACAAATAATTAATTATACGAGTACCAAATTTATATTTGATATTCACTTTCAGGGAACAAAAGCATTTGATAAATGGGTTAACCGTCATGGTTTTACTTGTATTCAAGCATTAGGTACCTATAAGCAAGATCCTGGTATGTGACTCAATTAAAACGAGGCGAACATAGTTTGTACGTAGGTATGATTTACCGTTTAGCAATTCATTAACGCCGTTCAATCGTTTGTTTAGTCGGTGCCGCCGTTATCAAGTCTGGTCCTTCCTATCCCAGACTGTTTCATCATAATAAGCTCACCCCGCGACTTACCCTGCAATTAATTGGTGGGCACCGCGACGAATGATAATCTGCATATCAAATTAGTGACGATTGGGCGATCAATCAACATCCTAATAATGATGTGTACAGTGAAGGGAGTGGACCAGGGAGAGGCTGTCCTCAATCTAGGCAACCGACCAACGAACATTACAGCGGATTGATTTATTCCAGTCGTTGATCCACAACATTCAATGAATTATTGTGATAGGGAAAACCCGATTTGCTACTCTTGAAATATCCAAAACACTTTGAGATAAATTTATTGGTGTTGGTCTCGATCGGAATTAATGACAGTCATACATACACTTGACGATTCCAGTGATTTTTTATTTTTTCCCTTAATTAGGTACATAGCGAGTGGGTTAAGAAAATGGGGTCTAATCATCAGGGAAATGTTTACACAAAATAAATTAGAAACACAAACGAAAATCGGTCGGTGGTTTGTGAAATGGCGGTGGTTTGTTGCTAACCGTGACGTGAACGTTCTGAAATAGAAATAATCCGAAACATCCTTGGTAAATTTGTGTGGTATATTTTATGTAGCGCTGACGTGCAATGTCAGTAATCGCAGCATGGGGGAAGGAAAGGCTTCCTTATTGATATTTGTTCATTTGAAATACGGACGGACAGACCTCAAATTTCACGTTGAATAAAAATAAATAAAATAAAAATAATAAAACAAAAAAATAAAACAAAAAACAAAAAATGAAAAATAAAAAAATATTTAGCTGTCCATATATTTATTGCATACCTAGGTACTGATCGAATACATGAGGTAAGTTAGTCAATCTATTGACGATGATTTACCTATTTAAAAATAGACGTGGAGAAGGTATAAAGTACACGTATAAAAATGACCTGACTGGGGATAGTCAAAATAAAAGTAGAACCAACTGTAGTAGTAAAATCACGAATCCAATAGATTTTCTATCGAGCTAGTTGGATTAGCTATACAAAAACGAGAATGATGTGTTGAATGAGGTGAATTGGAACGCAGTGTCAAAAGGGCGCGTCGAGGTTATCTCACTTCGCATTTCTTTTATTCAATTATCATCGGCGTTATTCTACGAAGTCATATCAAATCTGGAATGTCGGACATTATTGTTAAATTGAATGGGAAATCAAGAGTTTTATTGTCCATAACTCTTCCAAATTACCTACCATCATTGCAATTTACTTTAGCGCCATGTCGTGTAGTAAAGATAATATAATGGATATTGGGGAGAATTCGAAATATTGAATTGTCTCGAGTTATTATGGCATCCAATTCCGGCAATTTCTTTAAATGGTAGATAACAACATACTTCCTTGATGTCCCGAACAAACACATACACAAACACAACTCATTGACGAATCAATTTTTCAAATTATTTTGTAGCTATATTATTTAAATAATGATAATATCATAATTTATTCTTATCGCCAGCTAGCAGAAGGAAAATCTCACAGGACTCTCATAAATCGCCTCTCTGATGTGAGGAATACAACTCCTTTCTTAGAGAGCCGTGTTTTTATGTGTTGCTGAGAATTGACGAATCATGAATGTATCGCTCCGTGTTGCTACGTGGAATTGGGACCGGAGTGTCCGAGCTGGCTAGGGCGTGTGATCTTTACATCCCCATTGCGATAAAAGATCACAAGGTCCCTGGTTCACGTCCCGGACGGGCATCGATGCGATTCTTAAAAAGTTTGTACGTGCTTATCTGACCAGCTTTATCGCTCTTCGCCTCTGATCTAATTACGTGAAGCCTATCATGGGGACTAGAGTCCAAAAGTTGAGCTGACACAATTAAATATATAATCCCCCCCAGGATATGCTCAAGTGAGCCAAATCCAGGGTAAAAAAATTACCACACGGAACATGATACATTATATATGGAACACGGTATTTTGTCCCTACGCTGGACCAAGGAATGATAACTTCACCCCAGAATGTCACCTTCCTCCAGTTTAGGATATAACTCTGATACCTACTTAATGATGATGGTTTTAGATAATTGGGTGACGATTTATCAGGATTATTCCGAATATCCACTAAACAATACTATGCTAGGCATAGTTTCAAAAATGCTGTACACACTAAACAGTCCCACGTTTCAGGTACGAACTAGGACTCATCCTTAAGACGTGAAAATAGTGAGCGTATCTAACTCATCTGTACCAAAGGCAAAGCTTTTTTTCTAAAAAATGTTTGTGGTCCGGTGTCAAAGTACTACCTAAGTACTTTTCCAGCTTTCATAAATATCAAATTACCTAGCGATTTGATTGAAGTGGATTAAATAACAATAACTAATAATTTGGCTATATTTAAGTATGTACATAGTAAAGTACGAGCACGAGTTTCGATGTTGCAGCACAAAAATGTTTACTTCCCCATCGTAAGATTAGGGTCCTTGACTCATCAGTGGTCACAGATGTAAATACAGTTTCTGGACTAACGGGAAGGTAATTGATAATGCAACTACATCTTGAAACTATCGCGTGTTTTCGATCCTCTAAGTATATCAAGGGTGAGTAAGAGACATGAGAATTATCACTCAGGTGGACGATGATTCTGATTCAATGCTGTACAATCAACTTATCCATGAGTCGACAATACCACTATCTGTACAATTTGTATCTAGCTCATTCAAGCTCAGATAGTGGAGGCTCATCAGCACTTTATCAACGTGTTCCAAAGCACTAAAACTCGCGGGGTTTTCGAACGCGATTACAGAGAATCCCAGGAGTTTCGCCTGGCTGCATAACGACTCTTCCGTGCCTGATGGCTCGCCACAGGGAGCCTCTCTGGGGCCTTCAATGTCAGGCTTCTGGCACGTTCGTCTTATCACGGCAAGTCGGTTGTGGATCGAAGGAACGTGTCTTATCGCCTCCCGACTTACTCACCTCGGGTCCCCGCTAAGTAGCCTCACCTCCCAAGCTCGGCAATCACATCCAAAGCGAAAGGGGAGGAACTAATCTCCTTTTTAAGCAATATATTACGTCTTCCTAGCTTAGACCTTTCCAACCCAAAGCTGCACTGTTCAGCGCCATTTTGGGAAACATATCACTCTCTACCCCGACCAAACAGGTTTGAATTCCAAATAGGGAAATAGAGGTCTTAATTTCTCGGAGTTTCATGCGTCGAAAAGTGAAAACCCTCCATGGCTTACTCCACTTGAGCAATGGATGATAATATGTGATACATTCATATCATATATTGTGGATTCTAGACGCATGGTCTTAAATAATTAATAATATGTGTACGATTGATTGAAACTCATCACTCACGAAGGCAGCAAAGATAATGAGTTTTGTTGTGGATGAATGTATTTGTTTTTGGATAAGTAAGAACATTTTATTGCTAGTTACCATCACGTTCTATTTTGGGGTCGGCATGCTACATTCACCGCTTTTTATAAGCAGCCAAAAACGTAGCATCATCTGGATCATTCACAAGTATATTATTTATCTCCATATTGGGAAGCTTCCATGAAGGTACCATTGGTTGCCCAATCTTTAACTTTCCATAGTAATTGGTTCCCTCACGCCATATTCGGTTCAGCAGTTTACCTGTTTACTCACTTTTCCCGATTTTATTAACGAATTTTCGAAGAAAATGAAGAGCTTTTGCAATGGCTTCAAAATTGTAGTAATGCAAATTTTCGAAAATTTCTTCATGGAAATCCGATTTAGACCATTCTAAAACGATTCCTGAAATTTAACACTTTTTCATATGCATATATAAATATATTTTGTATGTGTCACTCCAGACGATATCTGACCCTGGAATCGAGATAAATAATCCAAAAACATTTTAAATTTCAATAATATCAAAAGAAACGATGAGTTCGTTGGCCAGAATTTTCGGAGTACTCCAAGGGGTAAAATTTTGAAAATATAGAATCGAAAATCGCTTAAAAAAACGTGTTTTCTGAGGTTTTGGTTTAAATTACCATCTTAAATATATGAACACACAATATGGTATATTCGGAATCAGCGTGCAATTTCCTATAAGAATCACTCACCAAATCGGTTAAAATGATTCCTTGAAAATTCGCTCATCAACTCACATGCTGCATGAATGGAACTTTTGTATTATCATTGTCAGTTACATTTACAACCACTTATTGTTGGTTTACGTAAAACTCCTCAGTTTTGGTCTCCCAAAACTTGTTCACCACTCGTTGGAATCCTCTTAGTGCATTTCACAACTTTCTTGTCAAAATCTCTCTTGCTTATACCGTGACTCCATAAAGGCGAAACACATCTCTAATTAATTCGGTACGTACCTAATTTAGTACCTACATTGATTTTCCCTCATAAGTTTTTGCCCTGCGAAAATTTGAATCAAGATTTTATCGGTCTTCAACCGAAAGAATGTGGAATATAAGCATGTCTTATTCAAAATTTGGAAGAGGGCAATGTAGATCACATGTACAGCTCCAAGTTCTTTCGGTTGTGAGCCAGGAATGCTTGTTATAGTTTTTTCTTTTTAGTTGCTGTCTTAGTAGCTTATTGAGGATCTTGTTAGTTAACAACACTTTAGTATTATAGGAACACAGGTGGATGTACGATTGACAAACAATTTTTGGGTAACCTTCATTCCATTCACGAGTTTTCTATACTACCCTCTAGCAGTCATCATCATGTGGTATAACCAACTAAATTGGATCTCTATTGTCTTCACCTGACTTTCTATTGTGCAGATTCCTTATCTATGTTGCGTGTAACTTTCACAGGAATTGGCTTGGGTTTCTTTGTACCTACATATTGTTTTGAGTATGTACAGTGTGAACCATACTTCTTCCATAGGTAGTGTCCCACGTGAATATACATATCTGAGTACACGAGGTTGCTATCCATAAAGATACAGTAACTTCACCCAGCTCTATATCACGGAGGCGGAGAATTATTCGCCCAAATGAAAAATTGCCTTTCCGCGTAGAACTAAGGGAGACTGAATAATGACTTTAATTATTAAAAACAGGAAGATGAGAGGACGGGATCGAGAGGGAAGCGCTGTTCAGGTGTGCTCATAGTAGATAGAGGAGCAGAACAGGGGCGGCAACAAAAGGGGTGGTGGTCGGGGGTGGTTTATTTTCCCTGGGTCCAGGGGGGTTTTCCAACCCCGCAGATACAGTTTATGTAGCACCCCAACTAATCTTATAATACAGGCCGTGTGTCCACAGCTCACAAATCAGAAGCTCGCCGACCATGGAGGCCCCTGTGAGATTAAACCAGCCGCGGAAGCACTCCCTTCCTCCACACCGCCGAACGCCGGGATTCATGGATGGTTTAAAATTAAAAACAACCCACCTCTCCGTCCATTCGTCTGGCGGTTTTTTGTTGCCCTGAGCATACTGCACAATCAGATCAGACAACATTCTTACAATACATTATTTTTTTGTCCCTCCAAAGCCGGGAAATGGACCAAGTGGGGTTTGCGTAAATATTTTTTCCTGAACTGTAAAGTTGTTAGGTAAAAGTCGACAAAATACGGTGTACTAATAATACAAGGCGTTACATGTACCCACCTAAATAATAACATTATACTTACTTCACTACTCTGTTTATCACAAAATCAGTGGGTTCGATTTTGCCAACGTTAGGCCAGCTCCTTTGTTGCTGTGATTTCAATGGTTATAATAATATATTATATTAATATAATAATGGTCATAAATAATATGTATATTATATTCCTCATAATTTGAGATTTACCATAAAAAGGTAATTGGCATAATTCGAGGCGCTATAGTAAGTTCCTAAAGTAAAAAGGCGCTATAGTAAGTTCCTAAAGTAAATCGCCACAGGGAACCCAGGTTCGACTAACCGGGTGAGAAACGACGTTTTCTCAGAGAGCATGTTCAGGAATTGTGTATAGAGCTTATGTTCAGAATGAACATTATAGAATAGACCTGTATAAATATGGACAAATATGGACGACGTTTTCTCAGAGAGAATGTTAAGGAATTGTTTAAACGTACAGAATGAAGATTATAGAGTAGACGTGTATAAATATGGACAACTCCCCCCTCCTTCGAGTCATGCATACTTGTTGGAAAACTATCTCTCTACATCTACACTAACGAGTCATTCTAGAAACTACTTATAGGTAAGAAGGTAACTCGTAACCCCTCGACCGATGTTGTTCAATGCTATGTCGCAGCTATGGTTTATCTAGTATGCAGTAAAATTATACACATTATGCATGCATTAGAGGTCATGTATGCTGTAAGATGAAAGTTGAAATGAATCCACACTTGAATCCACATTTGAATTTCATAGGATAATGATAACATGAGCAATCACAGCTGGTTCATGAAGATAAAGTAGATACCTTTTGTCCTACAAGGAACTAATCAATTAGAAATATCAATCCAAGAGTGACAAGGTACAATAATTGACACATTGTTTGTTATGAGTTTCGCAGATGGTTGGTATATGTTTCATAGGTGGTGAAATGGTTGTGGGTATGTAAATTTGAAGAAAATCGATCGTTGCGTTGAGTTCAACTAAAGCGTTGGCTGTTATGGTATTGCGTTAAATGTTGAACGGACTCTTATCATGTAAGAGGGTCAGTGGAATGGCGTGAAAGGTGAATGTAGCCAGCGACCTCAAGTGCCCCCCAAACAAGGGCATTCTCTCACCTCGCAAGACTCAATACCACCTGGAAATAGCTGGAGTAACGCGGGAATGACCGCTCGCTTAGGCCTAACCGTTCGTCTCCATTATGGGCATGGTTACGGATGATCGGACATCAAGAGAGGACTGGAGGAGAACGGACTTAATGAAATAGTAAGGCAAAGAGGAGAGAAAAACCGCTCCTTGGGTGGTCTTCTCTGATGCCTTGTTCTGGATACATACGCGACCTGGTGGGGTTTAATACACACATCCACTAGATGCTGGGGGAAGGCAAGCGTGGCCATTACATCATTCTCGGACGGCTGTTGGACGCGATTTTATTTATTATTTTCGCGGGGGGGACAGAAGGGGAAAATCCATTATTCATTTTGATCTATGCGCTCATCCGAGACTTGGTTTGCCCGTTTCCTCCTTGGGTTTCAATTAAGTAGTAGACCAGAACCCACCTTCACCAAAAACGGTATCGGACGAATCGTGTGAAGAAACTAAGCCGAGCCCACATTTCCAGATGCAAAAGCCAGTGGCTAGATAACTGTGAATTTTGCTGGGTTATAAACATGAAGACTCTGGACAAGATTCCTTCATATAGGTATCCACTAACACATTATCTTCTGCAAGTCTGCGCTGCAGTCCTGATTGTATCAATAACAATACCTATTCTTTGCTTCAATACCAATCTTTACTATTCTCTATCTTACGCAGCGGATAAAGAAAACAAAAACAAAAAAACCAAGAAAACCAAACCAAGAAAACCAAAAACCAAACCAAGAAAACCCCCCCAAAAAATATTGTAACATCACTCCGGTAAATCTAACATTTATTTGGTACGGTCTGGGACCACCTTGTTTAAATCGATTCCCTGACAGACACTATTTTTAGGGCGATTGCAAGAGGTGTGTAGGTACTTAGAGATATCAAAATTAACCACAACATTATTATTGATTTGATGCACGTTTGAAAATGTGTCCCTTGATGGGAAAAACAATAGATCATGGATATGTCTAGGTATTATTTTTAACCTAACAAATTTCAATTCAACAACTGTGAATAAATAGCCAACAACTCTGAATAGTTTAGGAATGTAGCCAGGTGCGTAAGGAGGAGGAAATTGGTAGCTTGAGATGTGTACGTTTTTCACATGAATTGAGAGCTTTCCAACGAGTGGCGAACGAGTTCTGTGAGATGAAAATTGCGGAAGTTAGGTACATTTCCCTACCAACGGGCTGGTTGTAGGTACATGAAAATCGACCGAATTAGAAACGTTGCATTCTTTCGTTTTTGCATTTTTTTTCGTCGCATTTGACGTATCCATGTCAAAAATAAAGCGGAGTAGAGTTTCAGAGATCAGGAAGAATATCGGATCACCAAGACGGTAGCCGCTGCCGTTCCGGTGTCTTGTTAACGAGAATTATTAATGACCTGTGTTTCTCCATTAACTAAATTAATGGTGTCATTGATTAAAGCCTGCGTTGTTAACTGAGTTGTGTAAGATTACTTAAGGGCCCATGCATACTTATATATCCGGCAAGAAAAACTCTAATAGTATTACATCCTCTGTTTAACATACAATGCTCCCTTGGAACATTTGATAGAGTTAATTACTGGAATAAATTATGGGAGTTGAGGGGAACTGATGGGTTGGGTTACAGTTCGTGGCAAGTCTGTCAGACAGTTAGCTGCCCTCTAGGCGTCAAAACTGTGCACCTGTAAGTTTTTCATTCCGTTTATTACGCCTGCACTAGTATAAAGGCTTGATTGAAAGATTAGAATGTCACCTTATTTACAACCTTCTCAAAAAGTCGTATACGCAGTACCAAGTACCTACAGGTAATGCCAATTTTCAATTCAGCATTTGGTTTCATTAGCAGTTATGCGAATAGTTTCAGTAATGATTGCTTACGGTTGCATCAAGTGGTAGAAACTGCGGTAGTGCAGAAACCACAAAATGTCTACTAAGTATGTGTGGCTTCCTCTTATCCATTACATATTTATGTTGTATAGATCATTGAAATACGTTCATTGTTATTCAATAAGAGAGACTTTGAATTTTAGTTGATCCACCAAGTTCGTTCGACTGTTGATTAAGAAGATTTTTACTTTTGAGCATCTAATTCCATTGCAATTCATCCAGACCATCTAGCTAAACCTGCACAATCCCCGAAGATTTCATCTAAATCGGAAAAAAATTTGGAAGTTGTTTATTTGGCAAGGGTCCGATGCTCCGATCCGATCATGATGCAATTCATATTGTGGCATCACATAACATTTATTCCTCAACTATCCTCTAAATTTTACAAACATCAGACCATTAAGTAGAAAAGAAACGGACGTTTGGAGGATTTTATAACTTATATTATCATAATATAATAAATTATGATAACTAACCCGAGTTATCTCTGAAAATTTCATCATATCAGTCGAAAATTGTTGAAGTTATGCGTGTGTTTTTGACAAGTCGACTGACGGACACGAAACAGAAATTATTCAGAAGGAGGGTCTAAAAGTGAAGTGCGAGCGGATTGTATTTTGGAAGGAAACATTAAAATTGTACTCCCCCAGAAGTGAACTCAATGTTTCCACTACCTCGGTAGATCCTGAAGCAATAGAATCAGAACGTTTGAGGCACTCATACTTCGGCCTGATTGAGCCATTGCATAAGTTAGGTTCACTATAGTGGGAACACTGGAGAATTTGCTTTGAATGCATCCTTGGTAACTTAAGATTTGCGTCGTGTAATATTTAGGAAGCAGAATCGACTATTTTGCTGTCTCTGCAACTCATTTTGCGGTGCGAGGGAGTGCGAAAAAGATGTATCATGAGCACAAGGGTGAATAACAAACCAAGTCCTCGAGGAGTTGGAAGGGAGTGTAGGAGGAGATGAGAAAGAGAGAGATAGAGTGAGGGAGGGATGTTAGATAAGGTTTTTTCCCCTCTTTCTTCATTACTATTCATTCGGCACAGAAAAGGAGGGTTAGAGAGCGCACAGATAAATGCCGGAGTGGGAGAGAGATAGAGTGAGAAGGACTGGGGAAAGAACAAGGACAAATAAAGGTGATAACTCTCCAACCCGGAGCCCTAAAAGACGTAAATAAAAGACACGAAAAAGAAGTTTCATTTAAGGAGGAAGGGTAAAAGAAAGTCGTGTGCGTGTCGTATCAACAAAGAAATGAGAGCGTGTGCATGTGTGCGTCTGTATGAACGTGAGTGGGAGGACGATAAATAAGGGTGTGAAATAAATCAGCGGCTTGAAGAAGTTTTATCAGGGTAGGCGGAGGTCCCTCAAGCGAGGTTTATCTCAGTTTAAGGACAAGACTCCTCGTGGCTGCCTATCTTCACTTCCGCAGTAGGTACTTCAGAAAAATAACCCACAACCTCGCCGAGTACTCGTTTCAAATCGAGCGATCGATCTGAGAGGACGTCGATTCGAATCATAATAGGATACCCTCGTGAGTTCAACTGTTCCACGCAACGTAGTACCAGGAGTCCTTGGTCGGATAACTCTCGAATGAAAAAGTCGAGTTTATCGTGGTACTTACTACCGTTCCTTCACATTCAGTATGAAAATAGTAAACTGTTATCCTATATCGAGGGGATTACTACCTCTCGTAAAATCATGAATAAATTCCAAAATTTACTTATAGTACTAAAATGTATACCATTTAGCGTTCTCACAAAGTATGCAGACGAATTGTGTTAAGGACTCCTAATGGTTGACCATTTTTAATTCCAGAATATGAGAAAACGATTGTTTCTGGACTAAATCCATTCGAATAATCTATCGTGATAATATTGATGGTAATGATAAAACACTGATACAAGTACAAGGCAAGGCGTTCTTGAATAAAATAGAAATGTTTATGGTTTCAAGTTAATGTATTACTTCCGAGTGTACCAAAGGTAGAGGATGCTTTGCTTTCACTTTCATATGGGGATATTTTTTTCCTCCAAAATCAAGATTTTCCCTTGTATTTTAAGTTTTAGACCTTAGGTTCCGAACAGGTCCCATCTTTCTGAATCTTTCTGTACAGTCGAATCCTCGCAACACGCATTACTTCAACATTTGTAATCCGATTTTGATGACATTTTAAGGGATTGTGTGTGTTGGGCCCCATATGAAGTTTATGTTAAGAGTAATTTTAGTCAGTTGATAAAAAATGTCAACACGATCTTGGACTTCTGTTTAAGTTTTGAATATGACGAAATTTTTTCCACTTATTCCAACCATTATTTTTTTTTAATTTTTTTTTTTTATTTTAATGGCGTGTTATTGTGAGAAGATAATGACTTACACGGAGGTTTTCCTTTTCTTGCCTCCCTTTTCGACCTGTTTTGGACTTTGGTAATATTATTTATTCTTTCCGATGTCAAAAATTTCATAGATAGACCTTCAGAAGGGTCCAGTTTGACCCGAAACGTTCTGATATACATTAATTGAAAATGACCAATGTAAGTTTTTTCCGGTAACTGGATGGTTTCTGACCGAAATCAATCCGAGGAAAAAGTGAGATTATTCTGGATCTCTGTATTATTTCACACATTTTGATCAGACCTAATGACACTGAAGAAAGATACCTATCACTCCATCGGTTATCTGACTGTTTCTAACAATAATGTATTGGGGCGTGTCTCCCTCCATAGATACACACTAACTTTTTTTTCAATGAAATGGGGCCTTTTTTTCGTACAGACATTTTCCAAACCGTGAATCTATATGGTCAGGATAGGATCTGTGAAGGAGGCAGATGCTATCGCGCACAAGAGTCACTGCAGTCTTGGCAGCCCCACTTCTCTCTTGCCCTTCCCGAAAAATTCCATTCCCTCCCATGCTGTTGCTCCGATACGGCTGTTTCCTTCCCTTCATTCCGTCGTACCCTCAAGTAAATCTGGATTCAATTGCTTTTTCAGTGGAGAGCGCCGCACATCTCGGAGGAGAATGATTTCCTGCTATCTACTCTCTATGGGCTGATACAAGGCTGCTCAGACTGGAGGGTGCTGGAGCCATAGAAGCGAGTTCGAGATAAGCTTCAACACTCTACTAGAAAGCTTCCGACTGCTCTTTTCTGTTCCCAAGATCCATATTTCCGTATATGCATCCGAACAATGGAGTTGTGTTTCGTCTTGCAACGAGAAGCGCGTGCCCTCATACCTACGTAGGTGATTTTGAGATCGTGGATGTTGCTATCAATCAAGAGTTTATGCATCGGATATTACAGCCCTTTGTTCGGCAGCGTTGTACTCAAACACAACATACTAGAATACGCGAAAATGCTCAGGTACAACGTTTAGTCTGACTAGTGAACGTATAAAAAGGATCATTCTCAGAATAAGATGTATCCAATCACTGGATTTCAAGTTGAGTTCTTACCTATACATGATCATACCTATACACATCCACCTTCTTCTAAGGACTTCATATACTTATAATTAAAATCACGAACGAATCAATAGATGCCGAGAGACTAAATTTACCTGATTTTAGAAAAGATACACAAACAATTATTTTATTTTATTAGATGATCAGTATTCTAGTTTACGTTCAACGGTTAGGGTCTCGACCGTACCGTGTTCTCAAGTACCTACTAACCCTGGAAATTTACGGTAGGATAGACAATCTCCCTCTATGTTTCGTGGATAGGCATCACTGACAGAGGATATATTTTCAGACTTTTGCCATATTTCTATATTTTTCTACTTCCCTGGGTAACTTGAATTGTAAAGTAAAATATCTCAATTATTGTCCTCAAAAATATATTCTCAATCTCATCCCAAACCTAAGTATACTTGTTCCACTGAAGAGTGGTATAAGGTCCAAATATTACTTATTCTCTGGGCATTAATAGCTCAAATCACCTATTAGTAAATGAAACTAAAACTGAAGAAATATCATTAAAATATACCTACCGTTTATTTTGCTTCC
>JAEMON010000010.1:14778762-14820094 GCA_030264115.1 Lygus lineolaris
AGACGTTTTTTTCCCTGCCGGAGCTTTTAAGGATTAGAGCTAGTGATAGCTTTTAGTGATTAGAGCTCACCCAATCACAGTTGAATCTCTGGCAAATAAAAATGCCACTCCCCTTCAATGACAATCAACGAGAACACCCTGTGGTCTCATTGGAAGCTCCAAAGAATAACATAGGAAAGGAGGGAAAATAAAGTTTTATAGGGGATGATCAACTTAGAACACCCGCCCACCACATCTCCTATCGGAATTCTCCAAGACCTCTGCAAAAGTTTTTCCGTTCAATCGACGATTTTCTTACAACGAAAAGGCGTGGAAGAGCCGCCCTTCAGAAAAACGTCCCCATCCCCTTAAAACTGAAGACTCCAATTAATTTTTTGTGTTTTCTTCTCCGTTCTGAAAGCCCCTCCTTTTCCATCCGAGTCTCCCTTATTCCTTGCTTCGTTCTTGAGTGCGAAAGTGGTTAATTTCACCAATTTGGATGGTCCTCAGACCTTTTGCACCCCCTTGGAACCCAAGCCCCTTGGGGCTAGTGACGTAAATCACCGCTCCTCTATCTCGCCTCCCACGCCCTCCTTCCATCTCTCTCACTCTCCATCTTTATCAACCCCTCTTGCCTTCTCTTATTCGGTTGTATATCCTACGGAGAATACTCTTGTATTATCTCTCACCTTTCGTGGTTGTAATGGGACGGCCGATCCTTTTGTTCAAACTCCCTTTTGTTTGTGATTTATTAAAAAAGGCTTCCTGAACGCAGGTGCGAAACCTCCTATTTAATGCGGTCGACGAAATTCGGTAGGTCCTTTACCTTTTGTGAATCCCAGCTCTACAGTCAGTTACCTTTCTCGACTATAACACAACCAATAGAATAGATAGAAACGGCAACTAATTTTCAGGGTTCCCCATCCACAACCAGTACCCACGATACTTCATTCCATACACTGTTATACTGCTGCATCCGGAAGTATACATGGAAAGACAAATCCAGGTTTTGATTCATGCCACGCTTACAAATTATAATTTGTTGGTGGGTGTCAAATCGCTATTACGTCTAGCAGCTGCCCTGCATGGTCAAAGGGATGTTAGATCGTAGTTTCAATACAGACAACAAATTATATCAAATACTAATCAAAATGTATACCTAAGAATAAAGGAGGAAGATGAAGATGAGAAAGAAAAAATAAAGCCACGCGCAACAGAAAATCCCTAATAGAAATTATTTCAAGCCAGAAGTAGTATCTTACCCTCACATTATAGCAATAAATTTCGTATTTATTGGTTGAAAAAAAAAACCAAAAAATAAAAAAAAAACGTATTTCACCCTCAAAATCTTCCTTTCCAAACTATCAGTGAGTACTTTTGACGCCTCCACACGGTTGGTCGGATTTCAGTGCAGTTTTTTCAGAATTGCTCAGTATTGCCCGCGGAGTAGGTATAATGGCTATTCGTTTCACCACCTGAATTCCTCCTTATTCGTCAATTTGGTCTTCCCTGGCGACGTCCGGGTTCATTTGTTCGTGTGGTGAATGCTCACATTGTAGCGTGTGTATGTTGTTTTCAAGGTTCAGAATTATATTTTGCGGTTGAGTCCCATAAACTGAAACGTTTAGGCTTGCTATAGTTTTTTTTTATCATTCGGTGTTTTTCACAAGTTTTATCACAGGGTTGTCCCCCGCGCACGACCCACCACTTTTTTATGCACCAGCTGCATTTGAAAAATTTCAAATATTTTGAATTGTATGGATTTTTGGATGCTCGAAACAGATTCGACATTCTGGCGACTCCCTGGTGCATATGAGGGATATAACCATCAGTGCCTCACAAATAGACTCGTCTGAGAGATCTGAGGACAAAGTGGCTCTCAAAGGTTATCTCAACTTGTTTGGTGATTGAGGAACTTAATGTAACTCCCTCAAGAATGGGTGACCGACCTTTTAAGGCTTTTTAAGTTGATGTCTCCATAGTGAAGTAGTTTCACAAAACAATCTCCCTCTGCTGTACAGTTACATACTAATGGTACTACCACGTTAATTTATGATCTCTATACATTAAAAACTCTCACAAGTACTACGATGCTATTAAACTAAATGGGCAATCTCATGACTATTCCCATAATTTCACAGGAAAAGAAGTTGGAAAACATCATTCTTCAATACTGGACTGGAAATCTGATATTTCATATCGATCACTTATTCATAAGTATGTGACTTATCGCTTATCCATGATTTTGTTGGTGATGAAGCTTCAGAAAAAATTTAGGAAATAATATCTTTGGTCGAAGCGACAACAGTTTCTTCAATCGGAGAAATCTCAGGTTTTTAAACAAATTTTGGATTTCTAGAGACGCTGATAATCTCTCCACTAGTATTGCAAACGACTCATGGAAATTGCGGAGTGGCGCTCAAGAAAGTTTCCAACGGTACATCTGAAATCACCTCCCTAGTAATTTACCCTCCGTAGTATGAGGAGTTGGCTCACTGTCAAGTTCCAACCATAGCAATAAGCACAGAACGATTCAATTCCTGTTTTCGTGAACCCTTATAGACCCGTGCTAAGTGAAAATAACCCTAAAGACATATATTTTCTTGAAGAGAAAATTGAGGTTTGATTTGAAGAAGAGGGATTATAGCTTCGTGTGAGGTAAAGGATCGAAATTACCTGCTGATTCGTGGATCCTCAGCTCAAACACGATCGCGACGGGGCGGTGGGTCGTGATCAGACCAACTGACGTATCAACACTTCATCTTTCCTTCCCCTGGCGTTTTCATCCTTTCCGTCCAGATAACATCAACTATTAATTTCAATCCGTTTTACTCCGTCTGGGCCTTCTCGAAAATATTTCAAGGGCATTTTCGAGAAAGCCGGACACCATTAATTTGTTGATTTGTATAAGAAAATTCACTGTATTTGATGGGAAAATGTTGGTACTTCTTATGTATTGAATCCGGAGGTACACAGTTCTAGGGACACGAATATGAAATTTGGTGTTAATATGGGAGGAATTGATGTACCTATGGGTCCTATGATGAAAGAAGGCATAGTTACCCCCATTAAACCATTTTGGGTTTGTTTATAGCAAAACGTGTAAAATCTAGGTTTCTAGGTCCATCGTGAATTTCAACGCATTCATTGTGCCAGTCGCAAGTTTAACACTTTTTCAATGAATGTGCGTATTATGTACTATATTATATACGTGTATATTAGGTGAGTATGAATATGTGTCACCTCAACCAATATCTGACCCTAGGATCGATCTAAAAAAAATCGCTCAACAAATTCATAATGTCAATAATACCAATAGGATGGATTAGTTCGTTGGCCAGAATTTGCGGAGTACTCTAGGGGGTCCAATTTTTAAAATGTAGGGTCCAAAATCGCTGACACAGTAGTTTTTTTTAGGTTTTCGTTGAAAACCACCATCCGGACATATCCGGAATTTTCAAGGATTCTCCGGATCCTCAAGTTCAATCTCTGGAGTGTACCTGAAGGGTATAAATGGTTTCGTGTTAGGTAACAGAAATTCAGAAAAAGTTGGTTGAAATAGGTGGAACAATAGGTACCTACTAGGTAGTTAATCGTTATATGAAATAAATTTACCAAGAATAATCAATGTGACACACATTGCAGATTGTTCCCTGTTGTGAGCTTCCAAACGCCACTTTATGGGGTGATTGAAAAGCAGGTGTGAAATGCATTTCTTATGGGAGCCTGTGTGAGGGATGGGCCGATATTATCCTGTAGAAGTCCCAATGCGATACCTACTTACCTTAGTCCCTTGTCTGATCTAATAGCTCGAACCCAGAAACGATTGGGTAGGTAGGTAGGTGGTAGCTGGAAGTATTAAGGTATATTTCAGCCCTGGAGGTTGCGCAGAGAGGGAAGCGGTAGCAATACCCCGGCCCCCGCGGTCACGTCTCAGACTTTATGACAGTCAATAACTAAGCCTATTACATATATATCGACTAATTGGGGGATGGTATTAGTGGTTTATTAGAGAAAGGGAGGCTTTCGGAAAGGGCCGGGTTTCTTGTTATCTTCCCGAGGGCAGGCGTAGGCCACATTTCAAACCCTCGGTTGCTGGGTAAGGGTGGGTGCCGGGAGGACACCCCTCCTTCCTAGCACCACTGCACCATTTTGATGAATGTTCCGAACCCCCATAACGAACTTTCGTTCCCCCTCCTCGATCGAGCCAAATTCGTTGGCCATCGCTAATATACGAGGAAGTGTAATTTCTCGCTCGTGTGCCGCCATGCATCTCAATTCCTTCAAATTAACGGGCCAACTAAAAAAACCATCTTCTGTTGAAGAGCTCAGATAATCACTGGACGGGAAGCATATTTTCTGAGTATGCACCTACCTACGTTTTCTGCGTGTGAACACGAGCAATAGTGGTCGGAAATGTCCATTTTGCGGCAAATACTGAGCGCTGTTAAAAATTCTTTGGGAAATTTAGCGCTGATTCCGAAAGTAACCCATGTTACTTTACCTAAAATGGCTATATTAGCTGCAAAATTATCAAAAGACCTACAAAATGTTAGTTTTGACCATTCGAGCCGCCCCAAATTGTTTATATACAAAGAAAAGTTCAAGAACTGAGAATTCTGCGTCGAACGGTACCAACACTGTAGCAATGATTTTTGGTGATTGTTCTGAAGTTTTGTGTTTCCGTTCTCCATGCTCGTGACTATAAAAAAAAGTCTGAAAAAAGAAAACTTTGACAAATTTCCAACAATCATGCCTATCATGTTTATGGGTGAGCAACGCGGTTGCCTTTTGGACAGTTTAAAATAATGTTAAAGTTTGTCTGACAAATTGTAGTAAATTTTATTCTGTACTGAATGATACTACCCCTTTAGTCCACTAGATATTTTTCGTCCCCTTGCAGCCCGTAGGAATTTGCAATTCTTGCAGTTTTGAGTTACTATAGTGTTTTTTAATAGTTTTTCTCTCGTCTATTCAAAAAGAGCTAGAGCTTCTAACCAATCAGAGAAGAGATAATCAGAGGAAGAAAATCAGTTAGGATGGACCGCAGGGGGAATGACTCAGGATTTATCTGTATTGTCATATCGCTACATTCACGATTCTGCCTTTCGGGGGTCGATGTGTCATATTCGAATAAGTACCTATGTCACAAGACGTCAATTTTTCCAGTGATTAACGATTCCTGCATGATGATGATGAGGCTGAAATAAAAGTGTATGACCATGTAGGTGTCACGATGTAGCACCAAGTAGACATATTATATATATAAACTGGTGAACTTTTTGGAATCATTGGAAAACAATAAAAATCAATTTTTGCCGTGAAGCCATATTCACCGTATTCCATGTTCACAGTTTTGATGTTATGGTCGAATATCACGGAGAAACGTGAATAGATTTTGTAAGAGTGGGTGACCGAATTGAGGATCCTCTTGAAAATTCGAGTTCCCACACTTATTTTTCATTCCGATGGTCTAATGAAGCTCGAGGATGAAGAGATAAATTATCCGCCGTTAGCAAATAAGAAGATAATGACCCGAAAGGAGGTGCCCCTCTCTCCGGCCTACAGGCCAGATAATTTTGATTTATCATCGGTATGTGTAAATGCAAAGTGGGTAGGAAGGTGGAAAAAGGAAGGCTCGACGTTAGTGGTGGGCCGAGAACTGTGGACGAAGAGGGGAAGTGGAGGAACAAGATGAATTAGACGAGTTTGTGATTTATACGGGCTAGCTCTGAGAGCTCTCCTCTGATTGGCCGGCGAGATTAGTGTGGCGGGCGCTCGGACGGCCTTCTTGGCGGGAACACGAGACCTCCACCTTATCATTTTCCGGATGCTGCCTCCTTCATCGGGTGCTTCTCCTACGTCCAGCAGACGTACAGTCCTTCTTTCTCTCGCTATTGTCCTCAACCTTAGGTGTAAGAAACTGTCTTATTTCTATGACGTACATTGATCTATGATGCTCACGAGTAAACCCTTCTTTTACGTCTTGTATAAGTCTTATTTGCAGTCGTATAATTGTCCGCATAGGTGGTGGAAACTGTAAAGGCTGGCCATGATCCATAATGTGCAGAACCAGTTTCTTACATTCCACAGACGCAAAGAACCTACTCCCTTGCTCTCGTATTGTCCTCTTGCTATGGAAACTGTCCGATTCCCACAATACCTAGGTGTTAAAGGCTGAAAGAATGAGCGTCACCCACGTATTGTTTATTTCGAAGTTGGGAATGGGATGAGATGATACCTATTTTACTTTCGTGTTGTTTTAAAGACCACACTTCCCCCACTTGATTTCCATCACTGCTCCCACAGTGATAAGATACTGCTGAGTGTTTCGACAGGATGCTATACCTTCTCACTACACTCCTCGTCTTCATATAAATTACAGTTTTTGGAAAACCGTCCATCCTGCTAACCCTCTTGATTGTATACAGTCCTTTGATGATGGGATTTTTGTCTCTTGATCCACATTGCGCACTAGAGCTTTCTCTCTTTCTTTAAACGAGGTAACTCTCTTTCAATGCCTGCTTTCAAACTAAGCTTTCATTAAACGATTGAAACTGTGTGGAGAATTTTCTGTCTCTTCAACCATATCTTCATTGATGCCGTACCTCTTGTTCGCTGGAAAAAGAAGTTTTTTCTTGAAAGCTTTGAATCTTGGGGAGCACCGTAATGCTACAAAGTAGGATCTATTGGAATGGTTGACCGCAGCATCAAGACACATCTTTCAAACTCCTCGAAAATTGGGGTACAGCGAGAAAAACTGTTCGGTGTCCCTCAGCTTTCGCTAAACAAGTCCATTCCCCTCGGGGTGATAAGGCGCTGACGTGACCCATTGAATTCCTCTTTCAGATGCAAAATGTTTCATTCTCTCAGACCCGAACTGAGGCCCATTATCGCTCACTATTTTCTTCAACTTTACTGATGTGTGGATAGTCTCTTCACATAATATTGATGATAGTAATAGAGCTCTCTTTCATGGCTTTAGCATGTACATATCCTGTCGTAGCTTCGTCCACAATCACAAGAGATGATTGCGTTCTGGAAACACTTTCCGATTTCTTATTTCACTGTTATCGATTTGAATTATATTCAAATGGAACTTCTGATTTGTTTGGAATGATCATTACGTCGGGTTTGGTCCTGAATTTGAACCTATGTTTCTGACACTCGTGACAGTTTTGTGAACGTATGATCGAATCCTGAACATTTAAAAATGTATTAGTTCCTACCAGGTCGTCAACCTTGATCGGGAATGGGGTCCACTGAAATATTAACCTTCTTCGCCGAGCTTTCGATAAATTTATTACCTTCTTCAGGGCTCGAAGGAAATATTACGGTGTAAACATTACACCTCCGTCTTCATTAAGTTAAAAAACCAGGCTGGTAAGTAGCCACCAAAACACTATTACCATGAAAATGATGAGATGAACTTTAACAAAAAACACCAGGCTATCAAAAACTCTTAACAAATTTACAACACATTTATTTATTTTGTTTGTTATAGTTCATCTCATCATTTTCATGGTAATAGTGTTTTGGTGGCTACTTACCAGCCTGGTTTTTTAACTTAATGAAGACGGAGGTGTAATGTTTACACCGTAATATTTCCTTCGAGCCCTGAAGAAGGTAATAAATTTATCGAAAGCTCGGCGAAGAAGGTGAATATTTCAGTGGACCCCATTCCCGATCAAGGTTGACGAAGTGTATCTGTAGATTAATCCTGAAAGGCCCAAATGTGGTTTTTGGTGAGGATTTCACAAACATTGGTTCGATATGTTCTAAAAATAATTCTGGAGGCTGCCTGGAAGACTGCGTGAGCCTTGAATTGTGGACATCTCCAGAACTGCTCGACGATTTACTTAGTCGAAATTTAGAGGGTAGGTACCTAGTTTGGAACCGTTTATATGGGTTTCTCCTGGACCTTTTTATAACACATGGTCGTCTTGAACTCAACCGGAGGTAATTCCCTGTTCCTCCACACAAAGAGATGTGAGGGAGTTGAATGTTTCGACTAGCAGGTGAGAGGACAGTCAATCTCCGATCACAGCGAACTGATTAGGCAGCCAACATGCCGTCAAGTCGTGTCACTAACAATTTGCTCCCTCCCAACCGCATGCCACTGCCCTCACGATCGTGACCAATTACTTTTCCAAAGAGTTCCAGCCAATTAGCCCTATGATTTAGGAGGCATCGAAACCGGGAGTTTCTTTTCCGTCGTGATGAAATTTACATTCATTCACACAGAGTTATTCGATCATGCTTGATGAACTGATTCTCCCATTTTATTTCCATCACCAACCTCCTTGGAATGTTGTTGGAATCCATTATTTTGAAACTTCCCTTTACATGGGAAATCCACACCAAGTTCAAATATTTTCTAATTTTTTTGGCATCACTATTTTAGCTGAGTTTTCCTCACCTTTTGTTAACAGCGGATGCAATTTCAGGGAACAAGCTATCGTGGTTCTCCATTTATCACCTTAGGTGACCTTAGGTGAATTAGGTACCAAATTGTTATAGATATATCAAGACGTTCTCTAAATACAACGTATACGTTCATGAGTTTCTTGCAATAGGTAGGTAGGAAAATTTTGGTCTGTACATTTTTGAATTCTTTCTCCATGGAAATCCGTTTTTATTTTTTCATCTTAGTACAAATACCTACTGTGACGATTTGGATAATTTTGAGTGAAACTTTTCTGAATATTAATTATGACGAAAAATAACGAGACCACTAGGTTTTAGCGGTCATCGGTAAGCATAACTAAAAATATGGTATATACAAGGAAGTTGGAATTAATTCAATGCAAGGAAGTTGGTTAATTTAATTCCAACCTCCTTTGGGTATATACTACATCCTGAGTCGAATGGTGAAGAGTGGATGAGCCATGAGGTGCAAGAGAAAAAAGAAGTCAGAAGAGGCGAAAGTGAAATAATCACATGCAGCAGCGCCAAAGCAGAAGTCTAAGGAGATGAGTTTTATAGTAATTTTGCGTAATGAAAGACGAGACAGTAGCCCTTGTGGGACGAATCCTGCACTTAATAAACATTTCGGGATTTGCATAATGTTTAATTCATTCACACTTATTTACCGTGGACCGGAGGGCGGAGAGGATCACTTGTCCAAGAGCGCTCGGCATCTTGTATAATAATTAGATGATTGCAGAGTAGGTAAGTCGAGGAAAGGAGGAATTCGCAGTCCAGTGCATTCCGAGCTGCAATGTTCGCGGGGCGATATGCAAGGTTGATCTATTAGCCAGCTTCTTCTCATTCTTTCAGGTCTTTTGTGAATCTATCTTCCTAGAATGATGAGTATATGTGTATGTATATATATGTATGTGGATGACGCTTAGACGCCCTAACTATACCGGATCAATTTTGATGGATTTTTTAGGTCAAATTATGGCGAAATTCCTGGCCCGGTTATAGGCTACGGCAGATTGCGGTATTTCAAAGTTTCAACGTTTTTGAAGAGCCCCCAAGGAGCCAATCATCTTTTCCAGAATTTGTTGACGTCAGGGATCAAGATCAATAGAGTCCCTGTATAAATAAAGTGAATATTTTGGGAGCGAAATATGTCAAATATGCTGAGATTTTGCTTCGAACTGGGCGAAGGACAGACCCCGGACATCGACAATATTTCGATATTATTGTTTTCACTAAGTACCTACTTCCGTATAGATACCTACTTATCGACGGTTGAGTGGAAGAAGGGCCTCAATAGTTTTGGGGTAACATTTCAAACCTTCGTCACGTTTTTCCAATTGGAGATTATTTTAGGCTAGTTTTTCTTTCTAGTAGTGCGAAATTCCATAGACATCATGTACCTACTTATAGTCATGGCATTTAAAAAAAAATTAAAAACAAACAAACATTCCATGGCTTTTCTTTTGAAGCAGAAGTTTGGCACCTTCATGAAGAAAATTTGCCTCCCCTTTTATCTTTGGTGTTCTTTCTTTTTGCTACTAAGACCGCTCTTCTGAAGCACTTTTAAAATTTATTGATTTTCTTTTTTTTTTAAGGGGTAGGTGAATGAAGATATTACCCATTTGCAATCACAAATAAGATTGGCCGCTCTTTCACTCAACTCATCAATAAGAGGTATTTCAAGCCTTCAAAATCGAAGATGAGCTAGTTTATTTATTAGCTTATTATTAGCTTAGTTTATTTATTAGGAGTAGGCACAGAGAGGAGCGAACTAATAACTTACTCATACGAAGAGTAATCTGGTGTAGTGGTTTGACTGTACATTTAATTTATCACTTTATTTATATTCATTCATTCATTTATCACTTTATCATTTTATTTATACAATATTAGGTAGTACGTACCTACGTACGCACTACGTAAACTACGATAGTGGCAGTTCATAACTGGGGGTGGTTTCGGAGCCTGTGACATCGGTTGACATCGGTTAAGAGTACCTGAAATAGTTTAATAGGGGTGGCACTGGGGGTTGCAAGTGGGGGAGGTCTCTCTTACCAATCTTACCAAGGAGGGTAGTATTTGTAGTGTGTGTGGGGGGGGGGGGGGGGGGTGTCCCCTTGAAGACAAGAAGTGGTGGTGAGGTTTTCCTGGGGACTTGGGAATAAAGCATGGGATGGTGGTGGCGGGGTGAGACAGGGGTGGGGGTTGAAAGAGGGATGGTCTTCTGGAGGGGTGGGTTTCAGGGGTGCTGGAAGGGATGGCAAGGCACCTCTCCTCTAGGGGTTGCTCTGTAATACGTCAACCCCTCCCCTTCTCCTGCGGGTCTGACTCCCCTCCCCTCCTAACCTTAGCACCCCCTTCCATTGTGCCTTTATTGATCTACACCCCCACCACACAGCAACATTCCTCAAACACCTTCCTCACGCCTCCAATTCAACTCACTTCCTCCGTTATTTGTCAATTTTTAGTTCTGCAACAATAACTTCGTGCAAGGATTCTCATTCTGGGAGAAAAATACAAATACCTTAATTTTTGTTACCTACATGATATGTTCTTCTTAATATTTAATAATAGCGATAGGTATGATTGTCCACACACAAAATAATTTAAATAAAACATTTTGAAATAGTTTAGAAAAATTCATTAAATCTAATAAATCAAAATTTATTCTGAACCAGATCGCGTTTCCATTTCCCTAAACTGAAAACATCAGAACGATCGAAGAAAATGTCCCAATTATGTTTACTTTTTATATTTTTGGATAAGCAGTCGCCGTATTGATTTGGTCACAATAAAAGTGATACTTAGGGGGGTCATTCAGAGTTCGGTTTCTAACTAATAAGTTCGAATGAATCCGGAACATAAAGGAAATGCATTTTTAGTGAAGACAAGGTGCGGGCTGCTGTTGAACCGACAGCTATGCATTTTATAGGGGACCATCTAGAGCGTAACTCACACAATCTCTGAACATTTCAATAAAATCGGGTGCCAATTTTGGATGTTATGCGTGTTGCAATAGGAGTTGCGGAAAAGACAGACTTTTATTAAATTTTTGAAATTCTCAATGCAAGTTGAATTTTTTTTTTTTTTTTTTTTTTTAAGAATCAATTTTTTATCTTCTGCGAGTGTGATCACATGGATTTTACTAGGTCCGGAAGGAAAATGAGGTATCAAGTAAACCAATACAGGTATCCCACAATGTATCCTATCATGGACGTCAATAAAATATATAAATGTGTCAGTCCGGCTGCAGCGATTTGTATACCTACCGTAAGTATTTTCGATGTACTCACCTTCTTATGCCCATTACCTAAACACATAATTATATTTCAGGAGACAACATGAAGAGTGAAAGGAATTGTGGCAATTCCACTGCTTGAATCATTTTATGTCCCGACAGACCCGCAACACAACCCACGAATCCTTTTCGAAAGTCTTGACGGCAAAAACTGTTTTTTCTAGCATTTCGAGGTGAATTGTGTGAGACGGTGAGCTCCACAGAGTAAACACGTGTCTGATTGAAGTTTTGCGTGATTCCAGCCTGCGGCGGCACCACTTAAAATGGTAGTTGGCAGCTAATCGCAAGCTATTACGTCATAGTACAACTAAATTTCTGCATTCCAATAAGAAAAACTGCTCTTTGCCCTCTTTGTTCTGTAATTATGGATAGTTGCACATTTGTTTTTAGTAAGGAGAACTAAGTACCTCTTAATAGGTATACCGATATTATACCTACCTATAAGTCCTCACTATTATTATACATTCATACTCGTACTGTATACATTTATTGATTTAGACAAACCTCATTTACTTAGTTTTCTAAAAATATTTATTCGAGAGGTTAGGAAGATTTTACGTTTGCACTTGCGGAGGGGCTGTTATTTACAGTATTGAAATTCATAGAAAACCTTCTAGGCCCTAACACGCACAATCCCTGAAAATGTCATCGGACAGGAAAAATTGACGAAGTCATGCATGCGTATTGCAAGGATTTGCGAGCACACAGACTGACACCAAACCAAACTTGTTCAGGAAGTTCTAAAACGTGAGATGCGAGCGAAAATTTTGATTTCGGAGGAAAAAAGTCCACCTCCCGTTGGTAGACCTCAAAGCGAAATTTAAGCACTGTAGACCAACGGTGTGTAATCATATCACCTATCTGCGTACCAAAACTGTGTCATGTATGCATTTATTGTTTTTTAAGGGTCATTTCCGCGAATCTTCGAAGAAAATGAAGCTATAGCCATGGCTTCAAACTTTTATTACCTAATGAAAGTTTTTGAAACTTTTCTTCATGGAAATCCGT
This sequence comes from Lygus lineolaris, assembly GCA_030264115.1. NCBI lineage: Eukaryota > Metazoa > Arthropoda > Insecta > Hemiptera > Miridae > Lygus > Lygus lineolaris. Next base: position 14,791,475 of record JAEMON010000010.1, read on the forward strand.
TTCAGACCATTCTAAAACGATTCCTGAAATTTAACACTTCTCCAGACGATATCCAACCCTGGAATCGAGATTTAAAAAATCCAACAAAAATTATAAAAGTCAATAATATCAATAGAAAGGATGAGCCAGAATTTTTGGAGTACTCCAAGGGGTAAAATTTTGAAAATTTAGAGTAAAAAATGGCTTTAGAAAACGTGTTTTTTGAGGTTTCGGTTGTAAATTACCGTCTTAAACATAGGAAATAAATTTAATAAATGGTATATATTCGGAACAGCGTGAAATTGCCTATCCATTTCAACCAAATCAACCAAATCGGTTGAAATAATTCTTTGAAAATTTGCTCATCAACTCATGCTACCTGTATGGCACTTTTTTATGAAACAATTTTATGATTTTATTTAACTACCTACATGTGATGAGAGGTAGGTACTTACTGTTGCTACGAATTCAGAATTGGCTTTTTAAAAGAAGGGATTGTATAAAACAACCACGATTTTTGAAGGCTTAAATTCTTGCATAGATAGGAGGAATGAAAAATTCGGTGACAGAAGTAAGAATAAATAATCCTTTCCCGATTCCTAAAAGTGTACCCTCCACCTTCCACGGTTATCTGAGACTTGGGGTTTTTATCGCTATCCTACCTCCTCACACGCTCACCTTTATTCGTCGTCTCTCTCACACGCGCTTCGCCTTCATCTTCTTCTCTCTTTCTGTTTCACTTTCTTGGGTCTCCACCTCATCCCCGGCTTCGGACCCTCGCTACAAGTGGTGGAATGTTTTTGAACCAGTTGCCTTACCATTAATCAATGTACGCGCAGCCTGTTCTCGTACGTACGAGCACACCACGCGCCCCTTTCCTCTCGTCTACCATTATAATCTTTCTGTATTGTAAGAAGACCTCAGAACTAGCTTGTGGCAAGCCTTGACTTCCTCAGTCAAAACACAATTCTCAAAACTACCTATTAGGCAAATTATATTGGAAAAAAGGACACCTAATGAACAGAGAACAATCTTAGTCCAACTGGTAGGTACAACATTGGTTTAGTTAAGTCTTGACTTCACATATTCATCTCGCCTGCAGGTTGCTTGAAGTTGAAGCCAGGATATGACTCGGAGACCGAACTACAAGGCCATAAATATACTATTAGTAGTGAACATGGTAGGTAATACATGGACTCCATAGATACACTATATACTTTTAGGAAATGCACGATCATGATAAGAGCACTCAGCTAAACTGATTCTTCAATCATGAACATAGGTGCTCGTTTATCTTTTAGGAACAAATTTGAAAACCATCAGAGGTGCAATGAAAAGGAATTTAATACGGGAGGAGGGCGAGGAACAAGCACTACGGTAGAACCCAATGTAGATGGAATTCGGATGAAGGCAAATAAGGTTTTGATAGAGATGGGGAGTTCTACAAAGCAATGAGAGTTAGTGGTAAAACAGGGTGGCCAACGTGAAGATGTACGTATTCCATTATTGTTACATCAGTTGAAAACTAATGTAACAACTGAGAGGAGTTGTAATTTTCTGTAAACAAATGCGGTGATAATGCTTCTCTAGAGGTTATCCTGTGCATGTGTGATAAATGAGTTGTATAACAAAATAAAGGTGAAAATTCAATAAAGAGGCGACATGGACCTCCTCCAAAGAACGACAGAGAAGGTGAATTGACTGTAGAGCGTTGAGAGCAACCAAAATCAAGAACTTCTGCTCCAGATTACCAGTATCAACCTCCAGGCATGTATGCATCAATCACACGGGTGCTTACATCGGGATATTTTCCTAAATGCTGAATAATGATTTAAGTGCATCACAAAGCAAAAATAATTAACACCAGCAAAATCGCTCTGTGCGCATAGCATTTGTTTCGAACCTGCTGTACCCACCATACATAACTACTATAGTTTATTACTCTCGAAATTTCCAAATCGTTCTCAAATATCAATGTTCATCTTGTTTCGTCGGGATGCGTCCAAGTTGGAAAAAGAAGGAAGAAACTACTTCATCCAGTCATTGATTGTAGTGTGTGTCATTGATACAAACCAATGGCTGGATGGTGTAGTTTCTTCCTTATCCTTCCAACTGGGCCGCATCCAGACCTAACAAGACGAACTACAATCATCCGGCCGACTACTCTACCCACATCAAATATCAGTTAGTAGCTATGCAACTGGCAGACAATGCAATAAATTATTGTTTCGATCTGGTATATTGTGCCAAATTTCTAGTTCTATATTATAGCATTCGCACTTTGAATTAAACCTTTCGGGAATTGAATTAGACTTTTTGCAAATTGAATTAGACTTTTCGCAAAATGAATTGAACTTTTCGCAAAATAAATTCGACCTTAGCCAAATCTGTAGTAAAAAAAATTTAAACTTCAACAAAATGTATAATTGTAAGCACAAATAGTGTACAGAAAATACAAAACGGTACAGAAAATAGAAAATTAATACAAAAGTCAAACAAAAAATCAATACAAAGTCAATACAAAAAGGCAACAGTTAATGGAGAGGTCGTCCTAGAGCAGCAGTTGGGTGCAGCCGAAACATATCTATCACGTAGTTTGCACAATCAATCGGGAACGTGGTGGTTCGGTACTTTTCGCGTATCTAAGTCTAATTCAATTTGCGGAAAGTTTAATTCATTTTGCGGAAAGTTTAAATCAATTCGCGAAAGGTTTAATTCATTTTGCGGTAAGTTTAATTCAATTCGCGAAAGGTTTAATTCAAAGTGCGAATGCTATAGGTATACCACCCCAAAAATTTATTTGCGTTTTGAGGGAGAAGGGTGGTAGGCCATATCTTTTCAACTGCAGTAGGGCGTAGAACTCACCAGGAAAGCACAAGGGGAGTCGGCCGGATACAGGACGGGCAGTAGGCCATGGGGTAACCTTCTCATTTCGAGGGCTCCAATATTATTGCTGCACCTCCACCAGGGGTCAGCTGAGTTGGACAATGAGGCTCTGATCCTAGGGGTCCCTTCTGACATTCACAGCTGGAACAATGGAACGAATTGCAGGTGGAATATCCGCATATGAAGAAATCAACCATCATTATGTATAGTAGTTCCTTGTTCAAGTCAGGTTTTTTATTTGTGCATAACTCATAAACGCACAGGGTAATGTAAATTCGTGAATCCACTTTTTCTATAATTAAACTCAGCTTAGGATTATGAAAACGCTTGACTGGAGAGTAGTGTATTAAATGTAATATTTTCCAAATTTTCCTACAGATTATCATTCAATGCCTTCAAGCGATTGTAAAATGAAATGTGATTTGAAGAAAATCAAAACTATAAAACCTCTAGTCATATAACTAGTACCATCAATTTTTAGCCTGATAAATGACCAGTTCATGCCAGTTAAAATGTTGTTACTTTATGGGAATGACCAGAGTTGGTAGACAGGTATACATGTATTTATATTAAAAAATAAAATAAAACAACAAGAAAGTCAAAAAAATAGCCGAAAAAATAGCCCCAATTCAAATGTTGTCTGTTGGAATATCAATCAACCATGATATTTTTCAATTGTTTGTGTTATGCACTTCCTGTATTATAGTAGCTACAAGTCTAAGAGTAACGAGGAGTCGCTCAAATTTTATTGGTTGGTCTAGGAACGAGCGTTATAATGTTGATAATATATAAATACGTAGGTAATACGAATAATGTGTTAATACGAAATAACTGTACTTTACCTACACCTACTCTATGACAGCTATTGCTCAGTTAAACTAAGGTGGTTACTCCACTCAAACATGCGACCCCATAATAAATGGAAACGTCGGTTTTTCTCGTTCTAGACTAATTTCCCCACGACTGAAGGGGACGTTTTTAAAATAAAATGCCCGTGGATCCTTCAGGACCGCGCTGGGGACAGGAAACCTTTTTTCCCTTGTGGGCGCTTTCAAAACCTTAAAAAAGAAACTGTTTACAAACACGGAAGAAATTTATAGGTTCAATTTATTTCAGTAACGCTCTACTTGGGGATAATTTATGAGGGATAGAGACCATGTGGCGTGCCAAGCAATCCCGGTGATTTACAACTTTTCAAAAACTTTTTTTATATTCCGCCTTCCTTTCTGGTGTAAAACGGCCCGAGTTGTGCCTTTGCGCTGGAGTTTTTCCTCGAAATTATTCTTCATCAGTGCAGGTTTATTGGCAAAATTCAAATAAGAGCTTATTGAACACTCCAAAAGAAGAGGTTATTGCATATACCAGGCGAATGAACTTTATTATTATGTACCACTCATTATATTATTTTTGAACGTACTCGTGTATACTAGGTATCACTTATCCAGCAGAAAAGATAAATACCTAACTGTTCAGCATGTAAATAAGGTAAAGGGCCTGTTTCACAGTATGCTTGTAATACTAGTGAATTTTACGAACCTACTAGTTCTAGTATCAAGTTCTTGTAGTGTTTCAAAATGATACTTGCAGCGAACTCAACGATACAATTGGAATATTACCAGTCAGCTAATAAAAATTACGAGTAAGCAGCTCATTTATCGTCTCCAACCCATCCCATCAGTAAATAATAGTTAATCAATCTACACCAACTTTCAACGATTTTGATCCCGCTGCCAGTTAGTGGCGTTACGTTGTGGTTTATATTTTCAGTTGTTTCTCAATTTTCCTGGTTTAAAGTGTTTCTTGTTCAAATTAAAGATAGGCAAACGAGAAGAAACGAGAAAGTAACAAATTTGAGTGGTTCTCAAGATTAGTTTCGTGCATTAAGTGACGTCCTAAAGAAACGAGACGAAACCGAGCTATGTATGAGTACTAAGTATATATGGGTTTGTGGTTGACAAGTATGACGTACATCATGCACAATCACACAGGTATCTACATCAATCCTAACCTATCGAGGCTTTTCAAGGCCCTATTTCTGAGTAATGATTGGTCGATCACTAGAAACACGAATGCGAAACAGCGTATTTGCTAAAGCTATGTGCTAACCTTGTGGGTGACCGATTGGACACCACTGTCTTTCACGATGATAGATATCTGTTGTTCATTCACGAAAGTCAGTGTATCTAAATGTTTCACGTTCATGTTTCTGACCAATGATTGGTCGATCGATGGAAACACGCACACAATCTGACTAATAAATTGCTCAATAGTTTGAAAAATCTTTAAATTTTTATTTTAAAAATTTTGAAAATTCCTTTTTACCTACCTGAATTTTGAAAAAATATATTATTTCTGAGATAATATTAATAATAATATAAACAATTCGATGGTTATTGGTGGTGGTTGATCTCCTGGCTCTCTTGTTAAATAAAACAGGAGGTTTTTTTCTTGACAATGAATGACTCAACACAGAGGCGTTTGTGAGTCATTCATTAACAAGAAAAAACCTCCTATAGTAATATGAACATTTGAAAATTTCATCATTTTTTATAAATTATTATTTGCCTATCCTATATGGAATTTTTCAAGTTCGTGTTGCTAACTAATGACTGATTTGACCAGCATACTAGGTGGTTCCGTGGCCTCGGTTCATAGTCGTCAAAAGAGTCAAAATTAGAATTGAAAATTAGACAATTTTTATATAGGTACCTATTAGGGATTGTAATAAGTAGTGAAGTCCTTAATTGAGTTTGTTGTCTTTATCAATATTCCCTGTAGCATAGCGAAGCAAGAATAGAGTTGTTATTGTTTTATACAGCATGCTCCTCTGAATTGCACAATCTTCTGTGTGGTACCTATTTTTCGCATCCGTAAAGTTGCAGTTCCAGAACGAATAAACTGCCTGCCGTATTGTTGAATAGAATCGGCCAATTCCTCTCGAATGGTATTTTGTGAGTTTCGCTGGTCGACTGAAAAGATCCGCACTGACTCCATAAATCCCCGGATGTGTTGTCCCGCGGAGATTTATTTTTAGGAGGCAAAAAACGGTTTCCCGCTGGCACTCGAGTAGGTTGGCCGACGCCCAACTTGTAATGATGTCCGACCGAAAACGACTGATGGAACACAATATATATCCTGCCTGGTTGAAAAATCCTTTATTCAAATTTAAAATGGTAGCTAAACTCCGCCACCACGTCTGATTGCCGCGAAATTGGTTGTGATTAATCATCCTAATCTGTAGTATTGTTGAAATAGCGTAGAAACTGATCTACATCTCCGAAATAACTGATTACTGCTTTGTGATCAAAAACATCGTTTTCCTTGATTCCATGTCAAAAACGGTAATCATAGTTTACAAGTTTGAGGAGCTTGAGCCCAAAACATTTCCATTTGCAATAATTATTATCAAAATTAGGTTATTGGTCCATTCGTTACTTCGGCCTGGGACATAATAAAATATTCCTGTTCAGTTTAATAAAGTTGCAAGATGTCTCCAAAATGTACCTCCTGGAAAATATTCACGACACAATCATTGACTTAATCCAATGTTGAAAATAGTTTTCTAACATGAAATTTGTAATCCTTATAAGTTTCACAAGAGTCCTACGATTAGATTACTTGGATAAAGAAGGTTTTGTATTTTAGACCCTTTGTGTTGATTTCATTTTTATCTACTGATAATCACAAAATACACGTAATTCACCTATTATTAATTGGACATACAATTACGGTGCTTATTGTTTGGTTTAGATTTGATTTTTCGAATTCTCTTCTTGTCTGAAAGTGTGGTAAGATTCCCATGAAATAAGTTGAGATAACTGTGATGGGAATTATTTCAGTTACCGGCGACCAACCTAGTGAAACTTATGATTAGGATTGATTTTTTTATGGGGTCATTAAAAAGTCCTTCACTTTTTATGTTGGATACCTACCTAAGTTTAGAAGAGTGTAATTATAGGTACCTATGAAGAGTAAAATAATCCTCTTTCTAAATTAAATTTATCACCTACCTATTCCACGTTAAAAGTCACTGGTATTTGAGGCTGGATAAAATACCTTGATTTGGTGGGTTTAGGACCGAAACCTTGAAGAACGGTAGGAGGGCCTAACCGAACGGGAAGGCGAGCCGACGGCCATTCTACCCGCAGCCAAGATGGCTGAGTGCGCGGTCCGCCCGCCGACGTCGCTCCCTTCACTGATCTCCTCGCCATTTCGACTCCCTCAAAAATCTCTGCTTTCCTAAATTGTTGTAATGCTTTATGATAATTTATGGATATCAGTCTTCCATAATTCCTATGCCGTACGAGTATCTTCATCAGAAATTTATTCCGACCTATGTAGGTTTAATGGATTTGAACAACCGAAACCTTCCTATTTATTATGTTTTATCTATTATGCTTGGTATCTACTTATTATTATATTTTAAAACTAAATGAATTATAATAAAATTCGAAACATCTCTTGAGCAACAATATTGTAGGTATATAAGTCGGTGAGTTCATTTCGACATAAGTAACTACAACCGATGGTTATGATGTTACGACCCCAACTGGATGTATTTTATGGTCCATAAATTATTATTACAGCGTAGAGGTATTACGAAGTAGGTGAGGTTTTGGAGGGAATTGAAGTAGCAGGGGGGTGCTCAGGGTAGATATGGAGTATACAGTTTTAAACAGACAGAAATGTATGAAAATCCTTATTACTACGGTTTCAACCGGTTTTTGCAAAATTCGAAACGCGATTCTGAATGGTCACTTTTTTTGTGTGTATATTCTGTGTATAATTTTTTGCAAGTATTTTCGTATAGGTTTACTGAGGGAAGTTTCAGAAATTTGATCTATTGAAATCAATAGATAATATTATTATGGAAAATAAAAAGAAGTGCGGGCAGAGAAAACCTCCATTTTTCTTCCAATTAAAATGAATTTGATGAAACCCACTTTGATTATCTCCTATTAAAGGTAGATGAGAAAAAATTACACCTAATAACCCACATGTCCTGTAAATGCCACATGCTCACATTTGCCCCAGGGCCGTGAGTAGTAGAAAGCGTCAAAAACTGGTCATTTTGTGGTATGTACCTACGAGTGAGAAAAGTAAGGTGAAACTAGATTTTTGTTTTCCAATGACGTAGGTGCATAAATATCCTGATTAGGGATAAGACTACTCTAGGTTCAAACAGATTTATAATTGTGACAATACTTTTTGACTGTGTGTTTGATTGTTCTATGATTTTAATTCCTACTTTCTTACACTGATTTATAGATTCTACCACATTTCAAAGATTCATGAATACAAATAATAAAATGGGATGCAGAAATCCTGGAAATAGGTACGTTCGTTTTTACAACGGAGGAGATGCAGCTCATGTCCGAATTCATCACCCGTCTCCGGGTCACTCCCATCAAACGGCTCTGTCAATCCCAGACGATCGTTTTCCAGAGTCAGAAATCCATTAGAAGCAAAGCTCGTTGTTGGAGCCATTCTCCCAGCCTAATCGTCGCCTAGCGCAATATGAACTCGGCATTAGCATAGTCGTAAATAGCCGAGCGAGAGAGCTGATGGAGAGGAGCCTCGCCCTCTATAGAATAGTTGGATGATTATTAAACTCCGGAATACATTCGACTGGGATCATAAATAAACATGTGTTTGTACAATGGACAATACCGTGTTCCGAGGCAACGAGGTTTCTACGTTTTTGGATAGATTGCGTGCCATTCGCATTGCTATTATAGTGGTTATTATTGTGTGGTTACTAAAACTCTCATTTTTATAAAAATTGAAAGTACCTGGGTACGGTGATTCTCCCGTGGATTCTCTATCGGGTTTTGAAACGAATATAGGTTCGGAATAATGACAATAACAATGTATAAGTCGCACCTACGTGCTGAGGATATATATAGATTAGTTTTGTGTGATGGATTGGCCAAATATTATTTTTATATATCCAGTCCTATCGATTGCTAACCTTAACTGTTACTCCCCAAATAAATAGGTGTCCGGTAAACCACCCAATTCTTTCCCATTTATTGGTGTCTACCTTCTCAGTGTCTTGTCAAAATGATGGATGTATTCTCAACATTATCTCACGAACTGGATGATGAACAGTGAACCGTAGAGTGAAGGGTCACGACATTTTGGCCGAAGAGGTTAAACATTTTTGTTATTTGAGGAAGAGTGAAAAAAATAGTCGTGGATGATGAACTATTAAAACGTGGAGTTCACTTTCAAAGCCTCCTTTTCGTGGTTAGTGCATCTTCAATTTCCATCAATAATCTATCACGAAGACCGGAAACGCGAGGTGGTTCACAGTTGATGAATATATTATTTGAAACATGTCATGGTATTTTCAAGAGAAAATACCACAACAAGCAAAGAAGTAGCATAATTATTATTATTTATGCTACTGAATAGCATTATGCTTGATAAATATTTATTAGTGTATCAAATCTGCATTTAGTAGTAATATGTTCTTAACAGATAGTAGGTTTATAATATGACAAAAAATAAGATACCTAGTCCTTGAAAAATAATTAGTAACAGTAGTAAGACAGCCTACTCACTTCCTGACAACACACAGTGTCATAACTGCCTTACAAATAATCTATTATTACTATTCCATAATTCAAAGGTATTTGTAATAATGGAAACTATTCTGTAAATAAACTGTTCTATTCTATATCACTGTACATAGTGCCGCGAAACTCAAGAAATTACTCTAACATTTATTCCTTCACTACTCAATCTCATTACGTTCTTTTAATTTTCAACTTTTTTGATTACATAATATCATAGATTCCACATTTACCACACGATCCATCACTTCCTCATCTCCATATTTATGAAATGAACAAGCTCATCTACATTCATGAGAAAGTTAAGACATCAAGCCGAAATTGAGGGGGGAATAGAATTCCAAATACATTCGTCTGATAACTGATCCTGGGCATAATTTATTAATGTCCATAAATTTCGCGATTCATGACTCAATTTGAGGAAAGTGATTTGTTCTGACTTTATTTATCGTTGATATATTTCTTGAATTAATATGTAATCAAATTTATTCCCTACATTATTCATTTGTAAAATATTAGTCGGACGGATAGGTAAATTGAAACAACACTGATTGTTTTTAAGGTCTAGAACGAACCGAAAATCATTTTAATGAAACTTTCATGGTTATGGGGCTGGTAATATTGAGGAATGTAGTTTCTTCGATGGTCTGAAATGGGAATCCTGGGCTCAGATTCGGAGTGATGTGGGGACTAACCTTGGTCGAGACATCTTGATGGTCATGTGAGATTTATGTGATTGGTATCTGGAATGAATAATGACCGTCTGTTTCCAACGCTTAAATCAATGCGATATGAACTCATATATCTTCCCTCGAAGTCCATAATCAATAATTTTGGTTTGGGTCAATTGATCCCCTTCTAGAAATAGTTTTGTGAAAAAAGTGTGGGACCTGCCTACTTCGTCGTCAAAACATTGCCGTAAAATTTGTGTTCTACATCTTCAACACAATTTCTCTGGATTTTTCAATGTCTGAAGATTACTCGAATGTGAGTTCTTCATCTTTGGGTCAACTTTCATATAATATCAATAACTACTGCTACGTACTAATGCTACGCTTACCTACTCGTAGTATTGCTAATCAAAAGCTTTGATCTTATCATTGTTCTTATGTGTTTTTATGACTTATTGGTGCGATTCATCCACCTATCTATTGCTTGATTGCCCGTTGATATAAGTTTATTCATGATTATAAACCTGCCACTAGCTTCGCCGCTTCTACACAGAAAAAATGCTTCATTCAAGAAGGACTAAAAAATAACAATAAGATTTTAGTCGGTAATAGACCGCCTTGATGAACCTTCCAAAATAAATTAATATTAATAAAGGAAATTGTATTATGTGAACACCTCAAAATCTCTAGGTTTTTAGTGAACCGACATTTTTTTTATCGGGACGTCGCATCTCACCGTTTTAGGACAGTCGGCTGTTTTAATTAATAAAGTATTTAATGAAAAAATCAACGGTTCCAGGGGGTTCCTAATCGGAAAAATTATGTGATTACATACCACTCCCAATTAACATTCATAATATATTATAGGTGAACTTTTTTCATTTTAATTCGAAAATAACAAGCTGAAATCTCCCAACATGATATTTTGGTTTGTATTTTGTTTTTTTATTAATTTGTATGATAACCATTTTTATCCATTTAGAACAATAATCTAAACTTTGTATGTCAAATTCCTCTTTATGGGGCAACGAATTTTTGGTTTAAATCTATGGCAGGCTCAGCCGATAATACTGATGCTAATTTCACGATATACCATAGGGGAACATGAGCAGTACCTATCAGCAGCCGGTTGAATAAATAAGCTATATTTATGTATTAACTGATACCATTATTGCTACTAGTAATAATTTTTAGGCTTAGGTGAAAAGCCAATTTTTTTTTCAAATGGAACCAGCATGAACAGTGCAGTCTACAATCTCTGCACAGTCTGACAATTCACTCTCAGCTACCCATTTTGGGCTACTGTGATTAACGCATAAGCAGCAGTAAAAATATCAAACACAACTCACCGAGATGAAATCCTGCACCACATCCTGTCAGGTCCAATCGTCGAAACAGACTGGATACACCAAACGTTTCAAAACCCAACTTTCTCTGGGTACCCAGTTTTTTTCGCCTCCAGTTGGTACAAAAGAAACTTTCCTCCGCACAAAAAAGTCGGTCCGGTTCCTAAAGAATAAACGGTGTAAAAAAACGTTTCAACCCCCTCGTTCGTACGCTAAAAAAATGAGGTAAAAAGGTTTCCAAAGGAACTTTCTCATTAGCCATTATTAGAGGGGTAAGGCAAGGTAGTATCCTTGGTCCCCTCAGGGCCGATGCCGTTTACCTTCTCAACCACCGGGTCTAGTTGAACACTGATGTTGACTTTCTTCTTTCGTTCTAAGTGTACAGGTTACTCTGCTATCCTCTGATCACATCATCTGTTGTGGCCACCTACCCAGTTATCTTAAATTCTACACCACCTTTTACTCCATTTCTCATTTCATATCGAAAAGAGACTCCCTATACGAAATGACCACATAGCAGCAGTGAATTTATATGAATTAACCATGCGTTCAAGTTTTGGAATTTCTTTAGTCTTTGTCCAATCCCATAGTTTGTGTGAATATGTTCCTACTTTTTCAACATGTGTATTTTTTATCTTTGCGGGTAACCTGCCTTGTAGATTGTCACATTCTCTGTCAGTAAGTAATAAGTAGTTTACCTTTGCATTTCATTTGCCAACAAAACAGTCTGCCGTGAAGGAAGGCAATAAAATAAGCTTCCCCAAATCGTTACATGACTTACGATTTCATTGGTATAATAATATAATAAGATAAATTGGTAAGATAATAATAATAATAGTCGGTAGGTATTAATTTGGTAGTGAGATAACTAATATGAATAGAGTGTTCCATCCTCAAAACGAGAATGTGGAATTTTCAAAAATACGCACGTCCAGCTAAGGGTAGCTTTGTGAAAAAGTTATATATGTGTCCTTTTAAATTTATTGCGTCCCCGCCCCTCCTCCCGTCGGGAATGGTAATGCGACCGAAAAAAGAGAATAGAATAAAAACGAAAGAGAGTGGCCAGGAAGAGTTTCCTATGAAAGGGCTTTTCTGTGCTTTCCCCCTATATTTTCCCCCACCCACCGTCTCTCAATGTCTTTTCTTTTGGGGTTTTTTCGTCTTACAAAAAAAAAAAAAAAAAAAAAAAAAACAAAACAGAAATAGGAAAAGAAAGGGTTGTTTTCCATTCGGTCTTCTATTGTCACTGTGTGGGAAAGGGGTGTAAAAGGGATCGTATATACTCGTAAAATGGCGATGGGCACTGAGCGAACCGTTTTATTGATCCATTGCTGAGAGTTGAACGAGAGAAGCAGAGCCTTTTGATATAGGTCATTTCTCTTTCTCTTTCTCCCCTTTGGCTCATCTTTCTTATTTCCTTTTCTCTCGGAGTTTTCCTTCTTGACTCCAGACTACTGTAGCCTCTTATATATGACGACGTAGATTTTCGCGGAAAAGTTCTGTTCGTACTAGTTTCTTGTACTGTACAAATGAAAAATAATCATAAATACTGGATTCAGCGGATGCAAGTGAAATACAGTCCTGTTTACTCGAGTATACTGTTTGGAATAGTATGACAATTCTCTGATGATAGTATTGCAGTGTGCCTGCCATGAAATGATTGTCTATTTCCCTGCCATAGTTATTACTCAACGTTTGATTATTTTGTAAGTGGAAAACACCCCCTCCCTCATTACAGTTTTTCACTCCTAGTTAAATTAAATTATTGGAATTAGTTGGTTTTTCACAAATATTTACTGGGCTAAATACGGGAGAGTTTTCAGAATAGTCTTTGAGTGCCTAGGTATATTTGTAGTAGTAAACATTTTTGACCGACTTCAAAAAGGGAGGAAGATCTATTCAGTATGTCATAGAATGGCTATTTCTATCTATGGACAATAAGTCAAACAGTTAGGTAGGTACGTGACGTCTAATTTGGAATCATAAAATACATAACAAATTAGAACGGGATGCTTTTTGTTGGTGGTTAGTGCTTCCTAAATGAATGAGAATGGATCATTATATTTTTAATTCGATCTTACTTAATATACATTTAAGACTACACATCCCTAATTTATTGCGTTTTATTAGTGAAGAATGGGAAGATCATCATGAAAACAGCTACCTCATCAACTAATCTTTGTTTTGGACTCTAATAGCCTCTACTACTACTCTGGTAGTAACTAAAGTATTTAAATTCCTACTGTAGACGCTACCACAATGTAAAAGGAATGAATGAAAATGCTCTATCACTCTGGGTTGTATTCATGCGACTAGAATAGGATCTCCAGCAAATTTGTACTTGAGTCATGAAAACAAGCGAACTCAACTTGTTAAGCCTTGAAGTAGGTTCACACTTCTACTGCTAAAACTTCATTCAATCGGCAAATGACCTACCTCAACGTGGTTCACAAATCCTTGATCGAGTGTAACGTTCTGTTATACGAGGCGTGCAGGCGATAAAATAGAGCTTTGACTCACTTTATAGGTTCTGTTTAGTGACCTTCCTCCATTACCGGCTTCCCCAGCCGCTTGTAATCTAAATCCTCCGGTTAAACGAACCTTTTACGAAGCCTTCACCGAGAAGTTATCGATCGAATCACTTCATGATGAAGACGTTAAAGGGTGCATTACCCCGATGCAAGTGGTTTTTCGAGAAAAGGAAGCGTGATTTTTCCTTACCGACGGATTGGAACGAACAAACTAGTATTGATAACGAAAATAAAACAACCACGGGTATTCTTAGCCGATAAAAACATGTCGTGTATCACAAAAGGGCTCGAAGGGTTTTAGAGGTTGCCAAGAAAAAGGGGGAATCCGCGTCGGTGGGGTGGTGGTTGCCCATCATGGCGCTACGACCTCAGCGCTCCTCTCGTTTAAATCCTGGAACAAGCCGATCTTCCTGTGGAGGCATTCAATTCCCGCTCACATTTCAATCCCAGATGCAAAACCGCTTTTTGATGTAGAGATCCGCGGGAGCATTGTTCGGAGTTCGGACGCTTCAGGAGATGTTCTTTCCGTTGTGGACAGCAGATGAGTGTTGACAGGGAATTTTGGCGGGATTCTTTGATTGGTGGTATGGTCATGGAAAGTTTACTCATACAATTTGGGCGGTTTGATGAATTGCGGTTTCTGAGTCTCTCCCTTCTAGAACGAATCTTGAAATTTTAAATCGATACCTATCTAGAAAATTGACCGTGATAAGTACCTACCGTTTTGATGGGATGAAGAATCCGATTGAGAGATGATTTGTGTTGTTTTTCTCTCTGTATACCTGAGTTCTGATCCTTAATTAAGTATTACTTAGTGGAATGACTTTTAGTGCCTAAGAATAAGAGGAGAAGAACATTTTTTTCTCTCTACCTTCCTAGGTATTATTTAAAAGATGATCAATGTATCCATCAAGATTATAGTGAAATCAATCATTTTATTGATTTATTATCATTATCCAATATCGTCATGGTAGGTAACTACTCATTTTGCTGTGAGGACAAGCCATCCCTTGGAAAAATGGTATAGGTAATAATATAAACTTCGTTGTATGGAAAAGAGGGATCATAAACTCATTTTCATGACATTTCATTTGGCGTAAATATTTTTGTAAATTATTACTCCAGACACCATTTTATCTAAATAGAATTTTATGCGCAAAAGCGTCGGCCAAATTTTATTATGAAATAAAATTAAGCAAATGAGAAGCGATTATGTGAAAACTTCGGAAAGCGTTTTCTCGATACGACTACTCTGCCAAATTAATTTTTGCTTTGTATAATGATTCACCAGGTTCAGCGTGAACATTTAAGAACCTACAAACCCTCCATAAAATAAAAATTGATATCTACCACCACATCACATGCATGCTCAGCACATGCTACAGTCGGAGCAGATCATTTTTAAATTTATGTGTTATTGTTTTGGTTGACACAACATGGCAGTGTTAATGGAAGTGATTTTTGAGTAGAAACATTCAATTGTCATTCATTGGACTATTTTGTAAATTTTGCCACACTTGGTAAATTTTCACCGAAGGTTGCGTACACTCACAATGTAATTTGGTGCTGAGAGTTTTCATTGACTAGGTAGTCGGTGATTTTATTGTTGCTTGTCCATAATGGCTCTGCGACTGAACTTCTACCGAAAATCAATGGTGAAAATGATCACCTTTTTAAATTTATTTCATCCATCAATAAGCAAAGCGTCGAAGGATGATAAATATTGGCTGACGTAGCATGTATGGGCAGCTGCATCCCAACCGATTGATTCTATTGATGCATGACCTGATTTTCTCTTGTCTCCAACCTATTGTTGCTCGTCACGATTCGGTGGGAACAATGAAAGGTGCGTCTATTGGCATGCACAAATGCACATACCTACCGGAGAATTTAAGATTATCCATATAGAGGAGGGGAATTGCTACCGAACGCTCTGGACCAACGTCTATACACACCTTGTAGGTATAGATCGTTCCACGGGACTGTCCCGAAATCATAAAGTGCAGTATGATCACTGATATCCGCAGTAGATTACCATTCGTGCCAAGTTTATGTATATCAAACCATCATAGATCGCAGTGCATCTCGAAACAGTGGGTAGGTTGGTAGCTAACATAGAGGTTTGAATTAGAAAGTGGTGTTCCATTGATTGTAAATAGGTACCTACTTAGTAAGAAATTCTGAGCATCCAAGTCTACAAAGGAACACATGTCCTGTAAACACTTTTAGGAAAGGAATAAGGGAGACTTTCAAAATCGATTATTTACTCGTCTCGTAGAGTTTTTTGGAAAGCGAGGTCAGGGTGATTGATAGTGCGAAAATGTTGATTCGAATTTACCAGGTTGAGCTGATACTTCTGATGTGAGAGAACAACCCAATCAATATCAATAAAATACTAATAAAATATTTCAATAAGCCACAAATGAATTTCCCAACAATGATGGGATGCCCTCGGGGATACTGAAAAAAAGGGATAAATTGTTGATAACTCCCAAACCTGAAGTTCATTACTCTTTCATTAGATGAACTTAACTTCAACGGTGCCGGTGCTAAGCCGAGCTTGAGGCCCGACCCTCCGAAGCCCCTGGCCCCTTCTCAGGAGGTTCAAACGGAATAAATTATTATTTTCGTGTTTAGTTGTTAGACCGTAAATCGCGGTCTCCGAGAGCGCAACCGGCCTCAGTTTATCACCGTCAAAGTGAAACTTAAGGTTGGTTGTAGTGGTGGGGATGGAGGCTTTGCTTATTTAATTCTTGATTAATGCGCTCACCTCGGGAAATTTATTTGGAAACACTCTGGAAGTGAAGGTGTACCCAGAAAAAAAAAATGTGTCAAATCCTCGCATCGGATTAGCATAGTCGATGCCCTTAAGGGATCGACTCACCCCAAGCACATATTTCGATTCTATTTAGGCACTCGTTTTCTTCAACACGTTCGGTTACGCATAATTCTCATAATAGAAAAATTGTATTGTTTACCTACAAACTGTACTATTTTCATTCGATAATTTTATGTGAGTAAAGAGATTATGGTTCCCGCACTCTGCCGACATTCCCGCCCAAGTACTTTGGGAGAGGGAGAAGTCTTTGGATAGGAACTGCTCTTACTTGAACCCAATGGTGGATCGCAATTCCCAAGTACAGAGCAGCTCGATAAAATCATACGAACTTATATCAGGCTGCTGAGTAGGATCTGAGCGCAACATTCGTATATCGTTATGTTGTTCTTGCGAAGAGGTTATGCATACCTATCCGTGCCGAATTCACATCGTCCCAAAGGAGGGAGCAAACGAACATGCCGAAAAATGAAACGAACCCAGGCTGGTGAGAGCTGGGTAGTTTCTGAGGGAACAAAATCCACATTTGTTTCTTTCGTCCGGGTATGGTAGGTACCCTGGGAATTCAAGAACGAATTGGTGTTACTTAGATGCCTCATAATGTGACTAGATGACTAGGAGGTATTTAGGATTTATCTACCTCAACAAAGTAAAAATCTCGATGAATTAAAGTACACAAATTCCCTAGTAGTGCTTCCTGTATAATAAAGATTATTGCAATTTAGTTTTAATTTGGTCTAACTTGGATTTATAAATATCTAGGCTATTCTGGATCTTCACAAAAGCAAGAGCTGGAGTTCTATTAATTCAGGTGTTTGTCTTCTAGGTTGGATGCCGATTTTTAACCATTTAATAAATATTTACAAATTGAGTGAATTTGGGGCTTTATGGTCCATTTAACCTCTTCCAATTGGAAAAAAATGATTAGGAAATGATTTATTGTCTTCGGAACATTATATACCTACTTATTTGTTGAGTGTCTTTCGTATGCTCCTCGAAAGGACACTCAACGTCTAGTAGAACCTATCGTTTTCTTAGAAAACGGTTTGTTGTATTAGGGCTTTGCGTTCCACATAATTTAAGGTCAGCCGAACTGGTTTTTGAGGTGTCCTCGGGAGGAGCCCAAAGGCCCAACTTCAACGTATTTATCTGCGACTCGTAATACATTGCGACCTATATGTCTGACACAGATAATAATAAACCAAGATACTTAAGCTTTCCTCAGTAATCATCTTTTGCAAATAATATTATTTCGGATGGAAATTTCCTTTCCTGGGGGCAGTGATTAGATTTGGTTGCTTACAAAATTTCGAATATATTGGTTTTGGGGGTCGATATTATTTCCTCTGTATGATAGTGGGTCGATCAGCAAAACGTTTTTAGCACTCCAAAATATACTAGTTTAGTGATTCAACTAAATTCATTTCCTGAAAAATTCAAAACGCTTCTTCTATTTGTTCCGTGGGGGAGGTCGGCCAATCACTTTGCAAAGGGAGTGTCAAATTCATTGATTTGTAATTAAATATGTGTAAATGCTGGGAGGAGATATGTGTTGAGTAACCTCATTCCTTGTTTACATTAAGAACTCCAAGGAAGAACTCGATGGAAGCTCAAAAATCCGCTCCGTGACACAATGGAGGTCAGTAACACAATGGAAGGCGCGAGACGGGATCTGTAACAAAGTATAAGAAGGGAAGGAGAATGCAGAAAGAGGAATAATGTTTCGGGAGATGGTTTGTCGGGTTGGTGACCTCTAGCCGCGATCAATGATATACCCCCTCCCCCGACAGTATAGAACATTTCATCATTAAGATATAGTGGAGCAGGATGATTACTCCTGTCTGCGCCTCGATTGACTCCCCGTTGGTCACGACAGAGTTATTGCGGCCTACCGGGCGCGATTGTGACTTATTACCGCGGAGATGTAGCCCCGATTAAACGGGTATTTACTGTTTGCGGAAGTGCATCATGGGATTGCATCCTAGTTTGCACTGTATTTATAGAATTATGTGGTTCTATGAGATATACGAACCACACGTGACTATTCGTACGCCTATGATGCTATTATAACATCTAAAGCATCACATCACCCCAAGCTCAACATATCTCAATATTTCAGTGACTGCGCTACAGCATTTATAGTCACTATTCAGTGTTTACTGACAACACCGCTCAAATCATTTATTGCTAGCAAGCATCACGGACGGTCGCATGGTCTCGTCGAAAACCAATTCCAACAATGAAAACATGTGATCGTAACCATTTGTCCTTGACAAACAACGAAAGATGAAGACGATATTTAATACGAAATTTCACAACATCAAGATTAATGACACCTCACAGATATCGTGTTGGTACTGTTGAAGTCACCACAAAAATTTACTTTCGTCTTTTTTAATCGCATCATAATTTGACGAGAAGAGCGGTGAAAAGCAAAAATATTTTCCCAGGAACGTACGTATATACGTGTATTCTCTATCAGCGCCTCTACCGATTTCACGATGAAGGAAAAGTGTGTACAACATAATATACAACTATAATAGAATATAACCTGGCCAAGAGCTTGCCCTTCATTTCATTATTAAACGGTGCAACCTTTCAAGCCACAAATAAGACCTGACAGACAAGCGCTGACAAACTGACAGACCTAGCGTATAACAGGTAGGTAGTTATAAGATTATAAGATTGTAAATTCCTCTTATACAATAAACTTTCAAGTATGTGTCCTACTGTCGGTGTAACAATCACGCTCTAACTCCTACTCCGATTTGCACGAGGAAGCCGTTCACAACCGTACATGTAAAATAATTATAACCTCTTTTAATTACCTAAATAATCATTATTTTATTAATACAATTAATATGGCATGAATGTTTTGTTTTTACACTAGATTAATATTGAATACATCATTATTTTAAATTTTAATAGTTATTTTTGACTAACCTACATTTACTACTAGAGAGAATGGAGAGAATCGATTATAAAAATTTGAAGCTGTTTAAATCGTAAGAAGCAGATTTTTGAGGTGTTTCGAAAATGGCATCCACAAAATTTGGTTTTAAGCTTCAGCGTAAAATTTTAATCTAGTGTCAGATAAATGTGACGAGCAGGAACAGACTTATCAAATACGTATTAATTACGTTTTTTTCAACTCCCCAAGAAAATGTTAGGGCTGGAATCCCTGATTCGAATTTTAATAAATTTTATTAAAATTGGATATATGACTTCTAAGCCCTAAAATTTTCATGGAGAGTTATAAAAAAATGTCATTTTCGATTTAAAAGTTTCATTGTAGGAAATAATAAACCACAAATAAATGGGTGCTCTATTTGCCTTCGTGTTAAACCAAATCCTTTAGCAATAAATTGTAAATGTTTCCCGACTTTCTACCGGCTGAAAACCCACCCTGAAAAGCGGGGCACCCCGCGGGATATGTAGCTTGTAGTAAGTGAGTAATAGATCAATACAAGAGCAACAAGCGGGAGGCTGGGAGGGCACAAACCGGCAACAACGCTCTCACACAAGCAGCCTCACAATAACTTTGGAAGTGAATGTCTCATGCCTCAACCTTTTCCTTCCTTTTCGGCGCGAGTCTCATCGAGGCCCAGAGGATCCAAGACGGTCCTAGGAAGGTAAGGAGCCGAGGATTCAATCTTCTGCTTTACCCAACGCCGACGCCCCCTAGTGTAATTCATTCGAACGAGGCGCCTCCATCCCCTACGCTAACCCCCTCTTTGAGCGGGTGGCCGAAACTCAGCTCGCAGCTGTAACCCATCCTTTTTTTGTTACTCTTCCATTGAAGCTTTCCGGTTCCATGGATGGTCCTTCGCGCTCTTTTTTAAATGGACTCAAATTTTCACGTCAAGTCCTCAAGCTTATTAGGTATTGCTGTCTCACGGAAATGGGGAAGATTGGGATCTATTCATCGTATACAATTTTCAATTGTGTATATAATAGGTGTATTTCTTGTCTGAATGTTTATATTTCAATCACGTAGATGTAGTCATTAACTACAAAAAAATTCCATGTCAGCTTCAATTAATTTTGATAAAGAGATCATTATCATTATCCCTCAAGTTTGCTCCATTGCAGTCAGATCAGGATACTTCAGCCACTTTGTTCCATGAAAACAACAGAATCGGAATACTTTGCTCGTTCCACCTTCAACAACAAAAATGTTGGCACATCATCTAATAGGTATTCCAACAAACAAAACTCCAATTTTGGACCCTTCTTAAAAGAAGATTTTTCCTCCTCTTTTTTCCTGCTTTGGCTTCATAACAAAAAGAGAAGTTGCCATCGTAAGAAATGTATGGTAGGCAGTGAGCAGTTAACAATTCCGTGAGGACAGTGTCTGGAGAGATCATAGTCTCTCAAGTTGAGACTCATTACTGCAGATCGGGATGGCCGCATTCATCATCCAGCAAAGCCTACCGTGTCACCAGTCCGTTTGCCTTGTGCGGTTTCTTGACTTGCTATCTACTTTATGTCTCCAGTGGGGCCCGGTTTCCGCGTTTTTCTGTGCTGACTCTTCCCCCTCTCTATCTCCTTTGAATTATTGATTCAAAGCTCTTTGTCGAGTCAGTTTTTTCTGCTGTCCTGGACCCCTTCCCCTCCCAGCTTGCCATCCTCCGAGGTAGTTTAATTGCCTAATTAAAACTCGGATTGCCAATGGGGGTTTGGCGCGCTCTCGAAGTAAAAACTCCACGGTCTTTCTCTTTAACAAGAAGCAAAAGTCGTGACGACGGCGACGGAGGACGAAGAAGAAAATTGATTCAATTATTATATATTTCTATTTATTTTAACGGCATCCGAAAGGTTTTGCTGTTGATGATTGCTTCTGTAACTATTGGTATTGTGAAATAAGTACTTATGCATAAATATAATTTTTGGGGCTATGGTCATTGGGCAATGCCACGTAGAATTAGTGATATGATATGCTTAAGCCAAGGTTGCGCTAATTTGAATTCTGTATAATTATTCATTTACTAGATGCTGAGGAGTGTATGACCACATTTGCCGTCCATTTTACATTTTACTGGCTACATCTACAGGGAAAGATGTTTTACATAATTATTACAAAACATAAATATAATGTACAGTTTAATGATTTCCAACACTGCTGTACCTATAGGTGGTAAATTGCAAGTCTAACGCTCGGATTGTCCCGTGTTGTTAGAGTTAACTGAAAATAATCAAGTATCCACCCGATTTCGGATGGGAATTTTCGTTCTTGGATGTTATAACTACTACTATATATTTATAAGTGTGTATTTATTATATTTGTGTAGGTAGGTATATTATATTATGAGTGTTGCTCTAATATCCTCTAATTTTGCAGGGGTTATGATTGTGTAATAGTTCGGTAAACGCTGCATCATGGATCAGTAGGTATACCTAGTGATTGTGAAATGCGAAACTTGTAGGGGTAGGAATTTCCCATTTTAGAGACCTCAAAATCTGATTCAGCCCCCCAAATGCCAATTTTCAACCTGATGCAACGTCCGGGTTTGACCAGAGAGACGCTGTGGTTCTCGCCCAGGTAAGCAGGGGTTAAAACTGCTAGACCCATTCTCGGCCGGTTTCGCAGTAACGCGTTTTTGGAAAGCCTTCATTGAGCCTTCTAGATTATCATCATGATAGATCGTGCATGATGTTTAGAGATTAGACGTAAAACTTGAGGTACCTTTTATGTTTTTATACATAGCAGGAACCCCCAACGTTGGTACTTATGATTTTCCGATAAGAAGTTCAACTTAATTAGTGCCAGAAGATGTATCCCATTACAAGGCTTCAGGCATAATAAACCTTCGATGTGGAATACTACAAAAAAATGTAACTACTTAGAGAGGTTTTTAGATGATTGGGGTCCCCCACGAACGGAACACGTCGATTGTACGTCTGTCAGCCCTATTAAACGGACTGTTGAAAAGGTCGGAGAACCTATAAATCAGTGGCGAAACCACCAACACAAGAGTTGAGTCTGCGCTTCCCACCCTCCTCAAATGCCCACAAGTGGCCTCCCACGCCCTCACGCATCCCATAACGGCCCAGGTCTGTAATGATGCGCCACGGTCGTGTATTATTTGTCGATGCATTGAGTGCAGACTACTTCCTATACTTTGGGTATTTTTGATTCGAGGATGATATTGGATACCGCAATGATGGGTGAGTATGGGTATTCACTATCATAGCGGTCGAACTTTTACGTTGAGCAAACACTACCTAACTAATGGTGAACTAGGAACACAATGGAGCAGTTTCAAAGGACGGTATAGAATCGGACGGGGAGAGGTAAAAACTAGGAACCGAGACAGTTAGGTGAACTCTTTCGAACCATCGAAGCCTGATGTTGTTAATTACCTTCTCTCAACACCACTCAATTGTCCATCATCCCTCTCTCACCGAGAAGCCAATTATACTGACTGTAAATAAGGAGACGTAAGGCGCCATCTGAAACAAATAATGTTGTGTGGATGAAAGACCAAAAAAATATAAATCATGTCTCCTCCGCAGGGAGAAGAAATAGTTAGACATAAATAACCACTCCACCAAATTTTGATAATTATTGTTGGCGTCGGCAAAACTCTCGAAAACAGGTAATGCTGTCTGGGAGAAGAAAATCAATTTCAAAATTAATTAAAACAAAATCAAAATCATTTTAATGTCATATCTGTATAGGTAGGTACTCCTGTTTGCATAATATTCTTTTCGCAATGAAATTATTACTAATCATTCACCTAATGTCATCCAATTCACAGCGACAAATAATGTCAAACCATAGATGTTGCGATTTTCGAGCTATTTGGGATACACTCCCGAAGTTTCCCTTCGCTCCCAAGCAGTTTGTTGCAGAATTCTCCAAAAATCTCTACTATTATTCCAGGATGCTCCAAATCCTTCTCCAGATGGGCGTTGTACGGGATAGAATAACTGGAGTAATTTCGTTCTAAAACGTCTGCAGGATGAGCAGCAGTTTTTTTCCATTTTCAATGGGAATTGAGAAGGTGTCTGGGGTAAGCTCTTTGGCCTTGTGGAAGACTACAGTAACCATAGGAATAGAATAAAATGAATGAAATAGAATGAAATGAAAATTTGTCTGTTTCGAATCCTTCAGCTTCCTGCGTTGTGGTAGGTGGATCAAGGTACCCTGGAACAAGGTATCTATAGCTTACTCCAAAAGAAGTCATTTGACCAAAACACAAAAAAGTTTGAGACCTCTCGTTCCCAGATTCTGATTTCGATGATGAGTTTCCCAGTGGTTGAAGAGGATCATTTTGGACCATTATTGGATATTTTATAATAATGAGGTAAGTACCTGTATCACTCCCAGTATTATATTATTACCATATCGGATTATCATGCATTAGGTGAGGAACATAAGGCGGAGAACGGTCAGAGAATGAAGTCATCAACACCTAAGCACGTAGTACCTAGTAGGTATCCTGTCACGATTGCTTCACGCGTTAACAATGATTGCAGAGGAAGCCTCCAGCTACTATTACACCCATAACAGAAAACACCCCTTGTCGTTCAGGGGTCGGCCATCTTTCCACTACCCTCTGGCGGAAGGGGAGAGTTTTTTCGACTTATAGTCCGTTTGTCATCACCTGGGGCCCCCGGGGCACCTTTAGTCCTTTCCAGGTGTGTACATCGGAAATGTCTCCGCGAGTGTCTGTGATAGTTATTTTAAGCTGCTTGTGAAATCCATAACAGGAACATTTAGCAAAAGGTACGATGTTCTGTGAATTATTCTTTCGATTTTCAAAAGAATCTAATCCGTTCCTTACCGGAAATAGGTAATTATCTCACAATAGAAATGGCGGGCATCACTCATGTTTATTGAGATCATAAAGATCCCGTAAAATCACGTATTTTGGGCCTTTAAAATAAACAAGCGGGAACACGTAGGAAGTTACCATACGCCGCATTTTTGATGTCATAAACTAATATCTCATGTAGATTCTGTACTGTGGCTGTGAATGAATGTTCCACAGTTCCAACCACGCACTCATCAGCCTATTCTCTCAATATTTATGACTTCATCATCTCAAAATTGAAAATCATTTCCATCCGACAGATTTATATCAGTAAGATATTCCCATCCTTGCCGTGGGTGGTTTGAACGATCTGTGAATGGATAATTCATTCAGATCCCAAACCGTTCCGAAAGCTTTCGAAATAACAGGTATTCGTGTATGAGGCAGGCAATGAAAAGGAAATGGTCGAGCCGGCTATAATCTCAGCTCCAAATACATCCATCCTTGTTACAGAAATGGTAAATAGGAGTATTCATTACAGAAACCCTCTCCTACAAGTGTGTTTATGATAATCTAACATTGATTGGCCCCATCAATCAATTATCTCTTTCTATAATTGTCCGCTTCGGGTTCAACTTAAAGGCGAGGAAAGTTTAATATCTCTATTATTTCCATTTGAAAGTGCTTTTGCTCTCCGTGGCGCAGAACCCCCTATAATTTTACTGGGTGCCGACTAGATTAGATAATTTTAATCCACAGAATAATGGAAGAGGTACCTAGATGGCCTTCCTTTTTTTTTCGAAGATTAAGAAATGAGATATCCTAAATAAAGAACGGGAAACGAATGTATTCAGTGATGAGGTTTGAAAGAATTATCTCCGAGATCCATTTAAGTTATCGACGAAATGACGTAATTTCGAGTTTGAAAGCTCATTTTTCGTCGGGTTTTGCCCTCAAGGAATAAAGCCATTATAATAATTAAAATAATATCTTCGGTAGTTTTGGAAAGGAGGGTCAGCGCTGGTTTTTGAGCTACCTTGAAGAAAGAACAGAGAAAATAGAACAAAAAGTAGAGCCAAGCCGGTGTTTTTAAGAGTAAAATGATTACTTAATTTATAGAAGAGGAAGGTTTTTTTTTCGTTTTTGGGTGCGGGAGTGAGATGGTGGAGTGTAGTTGGTTCTAAAGGGTTGAGACTGTTGAAGGTGGGGAGTTATAAATATTTAAAAGATAGGCTATTAATCAAAAAACTTCTCGCGGTGGTGGTATTTCGCCTTTTTTTCGCTCCACCGTCGGCCAAGTTCTTGGTCCTTCGACCTGGGTGTAGAAGAGAGGGGGTAAAACCTATGATGGATTCCCCGGTTCCCGATAATTTGTAATGGCCGCCTCGAGAGGCTTCTCGTCTTGTGCAGAGGTCGGCCCTGCCGGGAACTGGGGTTGCCGATGGGTCGCCCCACCCTCTGTAGGCCGGTTTTCGCCGTCTCTCCGTGACCTTAGGCGGCGGATATATTTTTATGGATTGATCATAGAAGTGGTCGTTAGTCTCCTGTTTCGACTTGGCGGCTCTTATTCATGTTTAACACCATTATGACGTTATGGTCATGAGATCGAATATTAATATGTTGGATAGGGACAATGTAATATCCATCAATTGTCGGAAATGGCCGGTAACAGTTCATATTCCGTTTTAGCATCATTCTCCTGGAGTATCATCGAATCTTGCCAAATCAGAGCTCTTCCTTTGTTGGTGTGGTGTCAGTTTCCTACTTTTTTTCAAATCCCCGACATTTTCGTCGTTTCTCCTCTCAGAAATGATGTAGTAGGATCGCTTCCTAAGCTTCTAGCCATGTTCTAGCCTTATCAGGAAATGGGAAACCAAAGAAATTCGGTCGCATCCATCCAGGTATTTCATGTTATGTAGATACCCAAAATCACATGTACCTAGATGCAATCTACCTACTAACGAAAGGATTAATTCACAATTTACAAGTCCTTCCTTTACCCTTCCGTTTATTTATAAACTGTTTATAAATTTGATATTTATAACAATGAAATTCTCTGGTTGTCAGCTAGAGGAGATGAATTGTACTATGTGTTTATTTTCAAGCGCAATATAATAAATTCCTGGGCCCTACCCCCGGAATGCGGACGTCCCGCCAACTCGCTGTATTAGAGGGTGTGCAATATTTACTAACCCCTCTGTCCTTGTCGCACTTGCGGCTTGCACAATATTACTATCGTACTGGGTATGTGGGCATTAATTTTGCAGGCCTCGCCATAGGGTGCGAGGACGTCCGGGAGGGGTTTTAGTGGATTTACCTTCAATCTTGTTACTTTTTTCGCCCCGTTTCCCTACTGTGATATTCCAAATTAAATCATGTTTTGTACAGTAGGAATTGGCCATCTGCATGGTCTGAACGAGGACTCCAGGCAGTCGATGGGTTCAGGATTCAGTACCTATTGAGTCTTTCGGACCGGATATAGAATAGTAAGATCATTGATCCATAGAGAGTTTACGTAGAGACTCTAAAGATAGAATCTTCACCATTACACGGAGTTGAATCTTCATAATCCATGTGGACACAACCGTTCCATGTATACCTATGGAAAATGTAAATGTCGCCATCTTTGACATTCCAATACACAGCTTCAACGCAGGTACCTATCCCTGAAACCGATAAGTGTACTATCCCTGAAAAAAGGGAAGTATAATATAGCTCTGGGTCAAGAAGCTCCAACGTTAAGGCCGCTCTAGATCGCATCCGGCAAACTCAATTTTAATTTGACAAGGTTCCAACTAAAAACTTATCCTTGTTTTGACAAAGAGTCATCTACTGACGGCTCGAGTAAGTTCCGACTGCAGTCTTAACCTTAACACGATTTTGGAGTCTTCGGTATATTTTATTTTGAAGACTCCAAAATCGTGTTATTCCTGTACGGAAAATGGTACTACCAACCCAACAACACAAAGTCTTAACCTTGGTTTGACAAGCACACCCCGCATATCTTCCTCCATCAGGAAGAAATTGGAGTTTAATTTATCCGACAACCAAATACTTGTTATACACCGTGCTTAGATTGGAGTCTTGTTCTTCAGGCATTCCAAGTTTTACCTGGAGAGTGGAATCTTTAACCAAATTATTGTGTAGGCCATAATATTGCACTAATTAGATTGGTATAATATGTAAGTAATTATTTATCTGTGACTACAAAATGATGAGCGAATACAAACGTAGGTTGGAGGTATACCTAATATTGTATTCCGCATGTTGATCAAGACTCCAAATGATCAAGAAACGTTTTCAGAGCAGGTAGTTGTAAAGTTGATGAAGTCGTTAGAGTTAATTGTGTTAATGGAGTGCAAGGTGAGCATTACGAACATTATGATGCAAGGTAAATAATTATCATTACTTGCCTCTACGTTAACGATGATAGGGCTCATGCATTGGTGAGAAACGGTAACTCATTCGCTTTATTGGCGTTACGAGTAGCCAGTCGCAGACAGATTAAGTACAGGTTTTGCTGTGGGTAGTAATCATCTTGAAGAGAATCGACTGTTCCGAGGAGTGTGGTCAAATTAACAAACGGTCAGATGCAATCAGGTGGTTCAGAATGCGATTGCATTTGGTTATAGCAGCCACCTTGATATGAAGAAACGCTTTCTTTTTTCAGATTGAGCGTGTAACACCCAGTAGTTATCAGAATTAACACCTTCTTCAGATGCAACTCCTTCATCAACTACTGGTAGGTAGATGGAAACTGATCATGGGTAAACAGTAATCAAATTAGGATAATTACAAGGCAATAAGTAAAGTATCATGTTAGCTAACAGTAACTGTCTAACTGTTCCGTTTAGCTGATTCAATGCAATTCAATGGAAATTTCAAGGATAGGTATCCAATGTCTCAATCTTCTGTAAATTGTGAAATGAAAAAGTTCACCTGGCAACAGCTAAATTGATTGATTCGAAGGCAGGCATAAGTTCACGGTCTGACGGATGGCAATCATAACAGTCAGATACATAAAAGGAGTTCC
>JAEMON010000010.1:14820643-14833233 GCA_030264115.1 Lygus lineolaris
CTTAGCTTTTTGCTAGCGATATAATACTTAATTTATTGATAACCTGCCAACCAGGTGATCTACATATGAAGATTGGTGTTATAATCGTAGAAGAACGATTGCAATTACTAAGTACCTTCAAGCTCCAAGTTCGCTCAAAGTATTTTTTGTCTGTATAGATACAATGCAGTCTTAAACTCTTCAAAATCCTCCAGCAAACTCCAATCTCACGACGGATGAGACAGTCGTTAAAATAGAAGAGTCTTTCCACAGAGGAAGATGGGAAAATTCTAGAAGAGGTCATGTCGATGAGAGAGATGCGGGGACTCCAATGAGAGGCAGCACGCTTTTGTTGTTTCGATCACGTGGGAGGTCCCTTACCTGAGGAGGTTAACACGACTGGTTTGGAATCTTAATTCAACCCTATGTCACGTACAACGTGATTTTCCTTATTTTTCCGGTGCGACCCTGACGGATTTCAGTTGAGTGCTGATAAAATGCATCTTAGAGGTATTTTCCGTCCATATTTTGTTAAGTTTCATGAATATAAGGTTTTGGAACGACCAGAATAAACCTGATCATGAATAATCGCAGGGGAAATTATCCATTTGTAAAATTGTAAATAATTATATGAATCACAGACTATGCTTAGTGCCGAGTTTATGACCGAAGATTCGTGCTTATCAGGGTCTGATAATCATCAATCTTTAAATGTAAAAGCCAAAACTCATTCTCAATCATTCACTGAACAGTCAAGTTCCTATTGTCCAATGTTGTTGTTGTGTTACGCCATATTCCCAGATCCCCGTCTCCCTTCCTCGTTAGCTGTATCTGTCGACCTGAAATTTAATGGGAGGACATAGCCAGTATTGTATCTGTTGTATCTCAATTTTTCAAGTTCTTGATGCAATCACACTCTAACGGCTAAACCAATTTCCATGAGTTGTTTTTCAAAACGACGGTAAAGTTCCTGCCCTCATTTAATGCCTGGAGGAGAATATTCTCATCCTCTTCTTCCAACTAGAATCGTCGGTGCGTGGCAACGATACCAGGGTTCTACGTCTCTCTCTAGCGTTCAGATGTTCTACATTTTTTGCTTCACCATGAGCTGAAATAACAAAGGCATGGAGGCGATTCTATCCGTGCTACGCCCGAGAAATCGGCTTGTGACTTCTTTATCATTTCGTTACATTTTTAAACACTGCACCTTGCACTCGCTCGTTCTTCACGGTCTGGTGCACCAAGGAATCCTCTCGGTAACGGATGTGAAAAACTTCATAATCATGAGCGCCTTCCCAAGGACTTTTGTCAGCGTTTACCTCGATTTACACCAATGAGCAAACCAAGCGTGACTAATGATATTAGACGTCGGGTAAAAAATAAACGATACACTAGCAGTACACGATGTTAAACAAAGGATCGGGGTCTCAACAACCTGAGTAGGTGTGGTTTCCCTGATGTCTACGGATTTCTGTGGCATCTAGTCATATACAATAAAAATAATTTCTTAAGGTAGGCAGAGATCTAAAAAAGGAGCAGATCATAGCTCATGTTCTCTTCTACCTAACCTACTTATATAATGTCAAATATTCGATGGAGCAACAATGATGCTTCCGAGTTGGGGGTTTCGGCGTCAGTTGGTGATAAAATAAGATCTTATCAAAACAACGTAAAATTTGAATCAAACCAAAATGTAAAAAAAAAACTCAAACTTCTCCTCCACACTCTGGATAATTAGATATGAACGTTCTGTACCTTAACACCCACTTGTGTCTTCATATCTCAATACATTCGTTAGAAAATTTATTTTCAAATGACCGCATTCCGTAAGCGAAAGTTAGGCATGATTTGAGTAGGAGAACGTAGTACATAAACATATTACTCTACTTTGAATGAGGAACGGTAAGGTTTTCCAGATCATAAGATTATTCATAATTTGAATTGGAAATACATAATTTTAGAAGGATCATTATGTTTTCTGAGTCTCGTATTTATGTAATCAATATTCAAGTCTACAGCACACCAGTATAATTTATAACAAGTTGACAATATGTTTTTCGTAAATCTGAACATCATTTTATCATTATGAGGTGTAACGATATAAGGTATATTATAATTACCATTATGAAAACAATGATAGTGCTTAGTGCTGATACTGACGATAACTACCACAGTTGTGGAACACAAGACTTTCAAATTGAATAGTTGCTCAATGAATTGGAACTGTCTCGATTACACACAGTGGTTTATGGGTTACTTCGAGGTTACATGCTCCTGCTTCTCCAACTTCTTTTTCATTAGGTACTAGGAAATTCAAACTCGCAAGAGCGAATTCCCGTCCAATGCCATCAAAAACCGTTTAGTGTCCTATTTAAGTTTTTGCTCGAGGGAGAAGGTCGGCAACTCAAAGGGCAAGAAAATGGGAGTAGGAACCGCAGTTTCAGCAACATCCATACCGGGGTAGAGGATACCATTGTGAGCGGAGGCGGCAAGAAACGGAAATCCTCGATTTATGTTCCATAGGAGCAGTGGGTAATCTATAGACTCGCCCTCTGCGTTCTGGGGTTTTCTTCAGAGATTTACCGCTGGTGGAAATGGGTGGTTTCGCGGTAATAAAGAATGGTCATCTTCTACTTTTCGTTTGACACAGTTCTAATAGCTTTACGTGTTAGAATGGTGCTTTGCTGCGCCATCAGAGCTAACCAATACGTTGTTGATATAAAGGATATGTGCATCGAAGCATTTTGTTGGGAGTCAAAAATTTTACTTTATGACTATATCGTCGAATCATGAATGATTTGAGTAGGTAGTTCCACACGTTCGAGAAGAGGGAAGACAACGCCAGCTCATTCTAATAAAACCCAATTTTCAGTTATACCTACCATGCATTTCCTCATAATATTTTTCCTTATAGCTTGTACGGTCATGCCCACCCCTTCCAATGTTTTCGAACGATGTTCCAAAGATTCATAGCTACTATAAATTAATATATTATAATAGATCCATATTGTTCAGTCAACTGAACTGAATTCGATCTACCAATCATATTTCTTATATTCATAACAGAAATCACACTGTGAGAAGTTCAGGAAATATGATTGTTTGCCTATTACTGAACTTCCCTCTTCCACCATTGAGTTCTGGAATGTACATGTACAAACTCCTAAAATAGGTAAGTAGGTAGATAGTAGGTAAGTTCTATCTGCATAATCATCGATCCCATCTGACCCCCCCCCCCCCCCCCCCCATAGAACAAACAAATGTAGTGATAATGAGTGGCACCTGTCTAATTGTTTTATGCTGCGCAAGATCTCGTTGGTTCCTCGATTATTTCTGGGAGACCGCATGTATCTGTAGCGGACAAATACGATTGTGGATGAATTATGTTTCTAATGGAGTCCACCAACGAAATACCAGCTGGCCGATGGCCTCCTATGAGATACTGATACTCCTCATTAGGCGGTCCCTCTCATCCCACTCTTCTCCCGGGGTTCTTCTTGTTTTCTTCTTCTCTCAGCTTTGAAATGAACCGCCGGCCTTTCCTCGGTCGCCTCCCGCCTCCTTCTTTTTTCTCTTATTAAAAATGGCGACCCGCGGCTCCTCCTGCACAAGTGCCACAACTTAATGAGTCGATATTCCACCTATCCACTTTCGATTGTGAAGTTCACGCATGATGAAGTTCTTCAAGTGTCATGCACCGAGCATCAAAACCATCTAAAACGTGGTAGACTTTATTTTGACAGAAGTAATTGTAGTTGATTTTGAGTGTACTTTTTGTCATCACTACAGTAACAACTATTAGCCATTGTTTAATAATTGGTTGTTATGTATTAACAATGGTTAATTCACCCTTTATGGTGGGAGTGGATGGAACTCAACCAGTGATAAAGGGAGAACCATGATTTTCAGAGGGAAGTTGGGAGGCTTGACAATACTCACCATTTAGGGATTATTTCAATAATTTCTCCCTATTGAGTTAATTATTCAACATTATTAGTTCACACTGTGAGATGCGTCCAAACGTAAGTACTTTGTACTAATTTGACCAGGCTGGAAGTGACCATATCTCTGTAAATCAAGCAAAGGAGGGGCAAAGGTGGACGGTAATTGTGTCTCCATGAATGTACTTCTTGTTTTATCATACAACTAGAGAGAGATTCAGGATTCCAACTTTAGACCCACTTCTAACTCTAGACACACTTGAGGCTTAACCAGCGAAAGGAGGGCTGGCAGTGGCCGGAAAATGGGCCCCATTGGACAGCCATATCGAATCCACCTTCTCCAACGATTATATTACCTGACCCCCGTCCTCGAACCTCGTGCTTTAGGAGTCGCGAGTAATTGGCTGTGAATTCTCCCACTTCCACGACAAAGAGCTGGATTAGGAAAGGGTAGACCCTGGGTGGAGGAGGTACCTAAAGGGCATTTTAAGCCTTAACCCCCTCTCATACTCTCAACTCGGACCCTCATTACTGCTCCCTCATATATACCAGACTGGACGATGGTCCTTCTGTAAGTCCGCGTTAATTCCAACTAACGCCTCACAATTAAAAATGAGGATAAATTACACTGAATTACACAACTCATTTACCTACGCGAATACAAAATGGTTTTCTGGCTGATCGGAAGAGTCATAGAATATTGAATGACTGGTAGGAACCTCCTGGCTATAACATAGAATATAATAAAATTTGCTAGTAATATAATATATTACATACAAATTTTATTTCCACAGCCCCTCGAAAGGGGTGAATTTCATGGGAGTGGAGTAGAGCCAAATTATAATATCGCACCTAGGATCACACAATGCGTTCACATCCCTCTTATCATGGAGCATTGGTGCAGTGTCAGAGTGATTGTGTCCTGATGTATGCACCTCTCGACGGTGTATTTCGTATTGAATTAATAGAAGGAACTCGCAGCAATGAAGTGCTCCATTCGGTTTTATGGAGTGCATAGCTTCCTCGTCAGTGACAAGCGGCTAAAATAGAGACAAACCTTATGAAACAAACTATTATACTTTTGAAAGGCCGTTCAAATCCGCGGGGGACCAGCAGAGCTGATCATCGGATGTAAAATTTCAACTGTTCATTTTACCATTTTTTTCTTACACCCAGTAATCTGTCAGTTACTTCCAGCAATTTTCAAAGTCGAGAGTATAAGGGCTGAATTTGTCTCGATTATTCGTCCTTTGTGCACCTCATAGGCATT
This sequence comes from Lygus lineolaris, assembly GCA_030264115.1. Taxonomy (NCBI): domain Eukaryota; kingdom Metazoa; phylum Arthropoda; class Insecta; order Hemiptera; family Miridae; genus Lygus; species Lygus lineolaris. The sequence goes on from JAEMON010000010.1 coordinate 14,825,834, forward strand.
CTGCAGGATATAGTGAAACCTATCTAACTTGGTATTCATCAACCCCCCCACCCCGCCTACGAAACGTCCACTGTAAGAAGAAATATTACAGATGTTCCCTCGAATGAAGGAATGCCCGAGGGTGCGTACGCTGTCCCTTACTTCGCTAACCCTTATTTACCGCCCCCAGTGAAATGAACTGCCGTGGAAAATGCTTTCCTAAGAAGGGTCGTCCCCTGTTTACAATCCGTTGCGGTTCTCAGACGTTTTCACCCTGGCATTTTCGAGGTTCTCTCCAAGCCCCTCCATCCAAGATTACTAAGAAATTACAATTCAAATTGCCTTCGTCCTCCACTTTCCTCCACCTCCTTGAGATAAATCTTAGGGCCAAGCGTTAATAAAGGGCGTGCTTTTAACCCCTTCCCTCTTCCTTAGTGGTCTCTCATACTCTCTCCTCTATCCTTACCAGCTTCGATTTAATTAAAATGAATCATAAAGACTACTTTGGTAATCCCTCTCTAATGGAAACGGCTTCTTGTATAAATGATCGCTTTAAAATTGCTTTCCTCCTTTCTCCCCACCACTTCTCCTCCTGCCATTGAGGTAACAAACAACCCTTTTGAATTCTTCCCGTAATTGCTATGTTAATTTTTCTAATAACCCACCTTCAACCCTGGAGCTTCTTGTTTTGTGCCCCCAAACAGATTATGTGGGCAGATTGAGTCATTTATCTTGTAGCGCTACAAGCCTCAGCTCGCGGTCGGCCGAATAATAAATGTTTCCAGTTAAAATTACTATGTGTATACTTCACTCGTGCAGCTTCTGGTGGGGCGACATCTCATTCTTGTAGCGAGCGTAACATTGTCGTATTTATCTATATGGTAGGTACGTCTTCTATCATAAGGGCGTAAACAAACTTTTCCTCAAATATTTACCTATTCTACCTATACCTGGACTAGGCTTATGTACAAAGATCCACTTGAATTCCCGAAGAACAGATGATTTTTTCACAACAGATATCGATGTTGATAACTGCGTCATGTTCTCCGTAAGCCATTCGGAAGGAAGGGGAAATGCTTGATGAAGTCCGATGGGGCGTAATGGTTGAGCGTCCTCCCAATAACTTGCGAACTGTGTATTACAACGATCGGGTTTGTTATATTGCTTTCTGCTAATGCTATTTGAGCAGGCGAGGCAATAGTTCAGACCATTCGCCAAGATCCTTCAGAAATAAGGGCGAAAAGAAATATTTTTTAATAAAACACTCGCGTATTGGACTTTCCGCAGATCAGGGTTTCTTGCGGAAGGAGTGGAAGTGGGGTTATTGCCTAAACGTGACACTGAAGTGGATATTGGAGTTCTCGATGGAGGGTGAAAGGACCCAAGGTTCTCCCTTTTTTCTCTCTTTCTTCTCGGGAAGGTTATGAAGGGTTCGGCTTCCCTTCGTACAGAGAAGGATCTCATGTGGGAGGGGTTGCCTACATAGGGAAGATATATTGTCGACGCTCCACCACGTGCTTCTTCTCGGGGCAGTTCAATACCCAACGGTGGCGCCAGACCTCTGGGCGTCATTTTATTGCTTTTATAATACCTAATTTGGAACAAGGATGTTATTAGAAATGCGACGAGTATCACCATTCTCAAACATGTTTACCACATTGCAACAGATCATAAGCGAAAATCCTGAGTGTTTGCTTCGTTTTCAACTGAGTATGGTTACTTCCATGTTGATCTCCTGAAATCTATTTGCATGTAATTTGCATTGATTTGAAACAATATTCATAATGGTGGTTGAGATACTGGTGTCGATATCAAGTTTATTAGTTCAGGCAACGTCTTTGAATACCTACTTGGACAATCATAATTTCAGCCAATTGAGACATAAGTACTGTAAGCGCCAGGTGGGTAATTAGACGGTTGCCTATTACGCCGTATCAGACGATCCACATCCCCTGTAACTGATGGTTTAATAATCCTCTACTCCTCGCGAATACCATGAATAACGGCTGAAGCCTGAGCGGCAACACGTTTCAAACCTCTTTTCTGTGTGAGATCCATATGAAAGGAATTAGAAGGTTGACTTCAGGCACGGCTGTTTTGCAATTAAGGAGTGGGAAAAGATCTTCAGAAGAGGTTACCCAGCTAGTGGTGAAGCTGAGATCGGGTAATGAGACGGTTGGAAGGCGATCGGCGTCTCATACGCCCCTTAATGAGTGGCAGAACCCTGACTCGAACTCCTGATGGATTGCCTCTGCGCATTCTTGTGTAACTTCTCTTCGCATCGTAGCTGGTTGAAACTCCTGAGGTTGCTATTGGTACTTTCCCCTAAGAACACATCCATAGCCCTATTATGGTTTTCTGATTTGTAAACTTACAGTAATCATTTTCAGGTTTATATACCAGTTCTTCTTTACGGTCTCGTTGTATCGAGACATACCTTGCTTCAGGAGTTGTAAAACCTGAATGCAACTAATGCGAGGTGTACCACATCATAAACATGGTACCTAACTAATTCTTTGAGAAGTTTGTTTCAAAAAGTCATGGGTAAAATGTTAACATGTTTATTATCAAATTATTCGTACCTAATCCTGTAATAATTATCTATGTGATATTAATCTTGTTTTTTGTTTCTCTTTCTGTTGTAGGTAAGTCTCATTGATTTGTTGGAGTTATCCATACTTATCTTTTGTAAGTACTTATCTCTTACATTTTGGTATATATTGAAAGATTATCATGAAAACGCTATGCATGTCTCAGGGTACTAAGTTCCATATCCCCATTATAGAAAAGTTGATCGGGAGTCTTCGGCCATACTTGTATTTACTCCACCCCCTTTTATATACTACTTGTTTGGACGAGAGAGGACAATTTATAAGTTTCACTTCGCCCATAAATCTCCCGAGTTCTTTTAGGGTATGCGTAACACAAGCTCTTTCCTCTTCAGGACCTTTAATTAGAGGGGTTCCCAACTTTCCCAACTGCAGAGCTTCCCCCTCCTTTACTTGCTTCCTAATGGCTCTAAGACAGGTTTTTTGCATTAGGCTCAATCTAAAACCGATCCTTCTAAGTTTAGCTTTGAAGCCATGTGTGAAACCTTCCTGGTTTATTTTAAGTATATGGATTCTCGTAGTTGAGTATAGAAGAATCCACAAGTACCTAGTCATCGACTATCATGCATGCATATGGTACATATTCGTACCACGCTGCAACCATCACAAACTATTCGTATACTCGTAGTTTCAATTAGTAGCAATTTTCCGCCATTATTGCAAGCTTTCATCAATTTTTCAAAAAAAAATTAAAAAAATGCGGGTCTGAAAGCTTCAAGCAGGGTTGTTGCAAGTCTCCTGTAGGTAATACACCTTCCACAAGCCTGTTTTGCAAAGAATCTTGCCCTGCATAATGTACTATTTATATTGTAGTAAAATAGATCAGGTAGTAGTGTTGAAAAAATCACCCACCATATTCGAAGTTACGGAGCTATCTGGGGTAGCATTAACACCATCAGCCATTCACAGCATGATATCTCATGTCCCTACGAGAATATAACATAAAATCACTGCTACTCCTATCACCTTATTGATGTATTGAGCAGTTTTCGTCCTACATGACTCTTCACATTCTGTGATTTCCTTGTTTGATAATAATTATTTCATCTTTATGTTGAGATTCGGAATTACCCTTTTAATGGCCTCCGAAATGTCCAGTCTCTTCTTGATAATGTTGAGAAATAAAAGCTTGCCAAAACCCTTCGATAAGTGTCAGTTCATAATATTGTCTTCAAGTGGTGTGAAGTATATTTATTCCACAATATTGTATTTTTGGTTGAGGTAAGTTCCATGTTTACACGATCTCCTAACTGAGCATAAGGTGGTGCCAGGAAAACGGCTAGAAAGTTGTTCTTTGCCTCGCTTATACTTCCCTAAGCCAAACTATAGCGGTTGGGAGAAGGGTGTTGGCGAGGGAGTGTTGTATGAAGAAAACTTGAAAAATATTGACTTTGAGAGATCTTCCGCCCAGCTCGTGTGCCGTCGACTTTATTATGCGATATTTCAGCCGAAGGAAAAGTTGGGCCGTTCTTCTTTCTTGTTATCAAGTTTTCCTACCGCCTCCCTCCGCCCCGTCGTCTCTTTCGCTTTTCAAACAACTTCCATGGCACTTCTATCGCTCCCACTCAGCTCGAAAGTATGGCCTTTTCTTTTAGATGAGTTAAAAGTGCCTATCCTATACCTTGTATTTCATTGGATGAAAGTCTCGACTGATCGGTGAATAATGAAGTGGTAGAATGACTAATATCAGTTTCGAGAGAGCAAAAATACGATATGCATTTATTTTGAATTTGACGTTCATGTTTATTTTATACGCAATACAGAGAAATATGAATGATAATAATGTGATAGAATTCAATCGATGTATAGAAAGCTTAGATTCATGATATGCGCTCCTAATAGGGGGTATGAGTCATCTCGGCAGTACTTCTATAATATATATATTTTGTGCACAGTGATTGAACACGAGTGGACCTAAGTAAATCTTTTTTCGTAAAATTCTCCTCCTCTAATTTATATGACTCAATTTTTAGTACCTATAGTAGGTGAAGGCAATTTAGAAGTAATGTTTGTTTGAAAAACCTTTTGTTGAATATTTTTGTCTAAATTTTCTTGGCAACTCAAATGTTTCACAATGTTGCACTCAAGCTACCTACTTGCAAAATACCTGACTCTTGGGAAATTCGTGAGCTCAGAGTAATGTTTATTTACGAGCAGCTTTGGGTTTCCATAGTTTTCCTCAAGTATTTGAACAGCCAAGTCTTAATAAATTACTCGACGTCGGGTATAAAACAAGGCCGAGTTCCTAAGACATAGCCACCAGATTGCAGACGTTGGCTAATCTCCATGGATGCAGAGTACAGCGTGATCCATTGAAGTTGGGATAGAATGGAAGCACGTCGGCCGGCATTGGAATTCCTTCGATACATTCCCAACATGATCAGAAGTTTGATGAGGTCAAACTTCAATTGGATTATTTATAGGGTTCTGCAGGTTGGCTTACTCGTGTCAGTATTGGCAACATATGATTTGAAGTCCCACCTCAAGTGCTTACTCGTGAATCATGAAGAAGCTAAATGGATAGAAAGACGGATTTGAAGATGGAGGAGAAGCGAACTCTAGTAGATTAAACTGCCTGATTTATGGGCCTCTCGGATACAGCCGCGGTGGATGGGGTGTACCTGAGATGGCGTAGGTTTCCCGTCTCCTCCCTAGAGCGGTCGCACCGCCCTGGATATATTGCGGCGATTAACACCTCCGAAACGCTTTCAGACGTAATTAAAACGGGTGCCTGCACCAGGGTTCAAAGGGGAATCCAGAGGAATGGCCTGGAGGTTTTTACCGGCTACCCCTGCCTCTCCGCCCAGTGATAAAACAAGGGGTCCAGAAGTAACAGCATTGCCCTCGGGGCTCTTCCTCGTCGATCCAGCGTCCAAAAACCCCTGCGGCCCCCCCCCAAGTTCGACCCTCGGCATCCTCTGGCCCTTCGCCCTGGGCTGTATACCACCGCGGGGACCACATTTTCGGGCTTTGGGATGAGCAGGGGGACTAAACTGTCTCGCGTCGCAGAGGGCGGCAGGAGATTACCGCTGATGGATAACCCGTTGGCAATTGCAGTAATAAATCTTGAGCCTGACCGAGGCCAAATTACCCGGAAAATCACAGCCGTTCGTTTAACAATACGTCTGCGCAGACTCCCATGGCTAGTGGAATGAATGACAAAGTACCAACCTACCAAATTCTCAAGGAAGATTCTTTACGTTAAATCTTCCAGAATCAGGAAATTTTACGTTGTGATCAATATCTCCAAATTTTTAATCCAAAAAAAAAACAAAAAACAAAAAAAAAACAATAAAGTTATCATCAATTCAAAAAATAAAGAATCTGATCACTTTGAAGCACTCTAAACTACTTACCAACATATCTGCACAACTTTCGAAGCTTGTATCCAAATGATTTACACACGATTGAGTGGTGAAAATAATTGCTCACTGCGATTGTTTTCTCCTATATGATGCTGATCTATATAAAAACAGGAACTGTTTGATTTCGGTTCGTGAAGATTCATTATTAGAGAGTTCCTGGGAGATCATGATTAAATACGTAAATTCGTGTCTAATTTTCTCGTATTGGCTCCGGCTAGCAATGCGGGAGCTAACCTTGCCAATTTCGCATCCCAACATTTTTCCGTTTGGCGATTTTTGTGTAGTATCCTGGAGTGATTTTCATCATGGAAGAATAATTGAATTCATTCAATCTCGGTTTATTGTCTGCCGAAGACGTCAACATTATTTTTCAAGTGTGTGCTGAGCACCAGCGTGAGAGGAATGTGCCTCGTTATCGCTGTGGAAGGTAATCCTGCGTTACGACGTCACTTAAACGAACTTTTCGTAGTACCCGAAGTGTCGTATCTTTACGAACTAAACGAAGTTTTCTTAAGAGATACGACGTCGTATCTCTATAAGAAATGTCGTAATTGGTTGCGCATGCGCATATGATGCTGCATACGATACGACAGTCTACGTTTGAAACTTTGTATCTCGAAAAGCTATACTTGCAAGCACAATGACCTGTTCGCATTTCAAATGTTGGATAGAGTTGAATGGATGAAGTATCGAATATCATTCTTATCAAAGCGTCTGAGTATTTCAACACATTTTAGGGAAGATGATTAGATAATTATTCCACAATATAATAAATAATAAGAGCACCGGTTTAATTACAAGTGACCGTCACCAGCATCCTTAAAAGAGCGAAAACGTCGTTTTAATAAACTGCGGCAAAAACCACCCTCTCCGTAGTCGGTTCAGGTTCATCGTCCCAAGAGAGTCATGATGGGGCCGACACTAAACTCATCTGAATCAACATACCTGGTGAAAATGTTTTTGCACTTCCCAAAACTCCATATCATAATTTCCATCGATGAAACGAGTGAAAAAGCTGGAACCAACGGCCAAATGTAAATTACTGTTCGCCTATAAATGGGGAACCCACAGATATGGGATGTGGTCGTGTTCAGGAAGGAGCTTTTCATGAACTTTTAACGATGCTCCCAATAAATTTTCCATTCTACATGCAGTATTGATTTTATACGGGAATAAATCGTGAATTGACCTCCCCCTCCCAACTTTTTTACGTGGCTATACGGCACAGGGAAATTCTGCGAAATTGGGAGGTTTAAAAAATACTCATGTATACAGGGTGTCTCTTAAGTGGTGGACCACCCTTTCTATTTCCGTTGTTTCGAGGTGTAGAAAAGAACTTCAAATGGTAAACCCCCTTAATTTTTCACGAGGAATTCAACCATCACATTTTCGCGCACCTCGCGTAGCGCGCATTAACTTAGTTTTGTCGGATGAGAACCCCCTTTTT
>JAEMON010000010.1:14833613-14854947 GCA_030264115.1 Lygus lineolaris
CTGTATATATATTGCCAACATTGTTCACTACGATTATGTTCTCTCTGACGTTTTAGCACGCTGATCTACTTAAAAACAGAAACTGTTTGTTTTCAGCTTGTAACAATTCATTATTTACAAGTACAGAAAAATATTTAACGCTGATTTCGTGCGCATTTCGAGTGTTGTTGAGTTGAATGAGTCATTTGAAGGTTTTTTTCCAATCTTATCTCCTCAATCTGACCATCAAAGTACCGGTTACTTCTAGTTGTTGGTTTCAGATAACATCCGAACCAGAAATTATCGCACTGATGGAGTCCAATTTTATCTGATTCAGTGTGAACAAAAACACTCCCCATTTTGGCCGCCCTCGTTCCTCCACTGGCCATCCACCGGCTAGCACGCCGTCATTAACGAATAATTTCTGTCTCAGGATGGATAATTACACCTTTCCATAACGAATCGACGTATGTATCAGGGAAATAATTAATAGCTACAACAGGTTCATGATTGTTGGATGTCATCATATGGATTAATTTACAACACAGAGTATAATAACATTTCCACTCACCACAGCCGCGGAATCGTGAAGTTCTGACTTTACCTATTCTACCTATCTTCCTCGAAGTTTTTTAGAACTATATTTTCCTTACCTACTACATGCAACACTGGCTTTCTATAGATAATCACGCCTAAATCCTGAAATTCAAAAAACTGTTTTCCTTTTGATCAAAGTCATCATTTTATTTTGTTATTGTATATTTACCTATTTCAAAAATGTGTGAGTTTTTCAAAATGGTCACCACGGCATGGCTCATTATATTATGTAGTAGTTGGTCTTGAGTTCTCCTAAATTGATAAAAATACCACAGTAGATCTTTTAGGTCGCGATGGAGCGGTACTGATAGTCAGGAACCAAAAATACTCCCGCATAAAAACAAAAAAACAATAATAATAATAAAAAAATTGATACAAAAAAATTTAATGATGATACAATTGTCTGGCGCGCTTAGGGGATTGACGGTTTTTTACTTCGGTATTTTCCTATTCTTCGCCTCAACCGTCGATATAAAACCACCACCTGGTGTTCTCAGCCATTCGAAATCGATTTGCCATTCACTATCACTAAGTAAATAACTGTATATTTGTGTAATTCAAAATTGCAATTTTTTTAAAGTTATTGAAAATAATTAAAATAGGTACCTAATTTTATTTATGCTGTTACTGCGCCCTTGAGAACTTGAAACGTACAGGAAAAAGTCATTCACAACCGTGTTCTCGTTCAATCATCTATCGGTTGGTGAAAATTTCCTTGATTTTGGTTCGGTAGGTAGGTCTTGTCTTTTTTCCTAATTATTCGATTTTGGAATCTTCGTAAGTACTTTGCGTAAAACATCAAATATATAAATGAAGAGGGATAATCAAATTAGTTTTCGCGATCAAATCACAGGTACATATTGGAAGAAATGCGTTTCCAAAGTTAACTTGGGGCAAATTTAGTTCAACCCAAAAAAATTAGATTTATTAATATATCTATCAATTTCCAAAATAGAAGAGCATGAATACAGATGATAACATTCCAACAAAGTATGTACCAATTACAATTTATTTCTCTCAAACCTTTCTGCTGTTTGAATGTTTATGTTCATATTTCGAGATGGTTGAAGAGCACTACCTAATACTTTTGTAATGTTGCCACATCCACCCAGCACGTATGAATGTATCCTTGTAACCCATCGTGAAGAGGCGCACAACACCCCTTATATCTTCACCACAGCTAACGGAGGCATCCCCACAAATCTCGTTCAGAGCGACCCTGCTCTCGGCTCAGGTCGCTTTCGCACCTCATTAACGTCACAAGGAAAACGAGCCATATTGAGACAAACCTCCCAAGTCCCAGCCAACCGCAGGCTGCAGGTCCTACGGATCCGCCTACTCCCAGTCGTCGTAATTAACGTCCCTGACGACGCTAACGAATTCGAAACATCCAAACTCCATCCTTATCATTAGAGAAACCGAGTTGGAGAACATGCAACATGCCAAGGTGTTGATTGTTTAATCGCGCTGAAAATAAATAAGGTGAATCGCAAACCGCTACATCCGAATAACAATGGCAAGAAGACTTGAAAAAGATTGGTATAGTTCGAGCATTTGATGAGGAAATTAGTAGAAAGCCAGGCCAGATTTTTAGACTCGGTCGTTGAACTCTTCGTGGTAAAATTGCAATTTTATTCCACTTTCGATGCCCTAAACACAATGCGTGAAAAAACCCAAAATGTTACCTCCTGAGTTAAGTGCGTCTGTGCGCGCGAGGAGATTTCTGGGAACCGCACCAACTTACGAAAGATGAATGTATAATTTACATTAGTATTTTCTGTTTTGTGCTATTTGGGGAATAAATTGTCGAAAACATTATGTCGATTTACATGGCCTGTCAGTCCCTCTGATGTTTGTCATGGCCATTATGGTGTTATCCGAGCTTTTTTTGTCTGCTTGAATTTGAGCAGAGGGAGGAGTTGAAGAAAGAAAATTTAGGCAGGTACCTACACGATTCCTCACTTCGATGTTATTTTTGTTTAAAATAGTTATCTCTACTCTAGTAGCAGAGGAAATTATCCTAACTCTGAATAAAGTGGCAGTCCTTATGTTCCCTTAAAATTTAGAGGTATGTATAGTCATTCCTCCAATACTCCAAAACTGGATCGGCCCTTACTGCATAGCCTCCGACAAGAGCTGGTTAGTACATCTCCTCGGAACATAGGGCGAATCAGTAGCGTTATCTTCAGTCTCGTGGTCCCTACCAAGAGGAGTGCTAGCCCACAAAAAAAAGTAAATGTGATGGAGTAAGAATGTTATCATAGGATTCACACCGTCGGTAATATAGACCAGCGGTCGGGAATTTACTATTGCCTAGATTTCAGCCACACTAATAAAACTGATGGTAAATCGGTTTGAGACAAGCCGTCACTATACCGACCATCAATCTTTTATCATGAAACGCCCCTTGCCAGGGAGGCAAAATTATTCAGTAATAGAATACCAACCAATGCGTTGATCAGTCAGAAAACGGTTAGCATGGAACATGCTTTAGCCTTGACCTAACTGTTAAAAAAAAGTGTTACATTTTTCGGGAACGGTAACTAGGAACGGTATCGAGTCACGAAATTTTGCTTAGTCGATGATACGGAACGAAGGATCGTGTAACCTATGCGATATTTTGTTATGTGTTGTTAGTGTGTCATAAGCGCTATTAATAGGTACATTCACAACATAAATATGAAGCACACTAGAAGAACAGAAGAAGCAGGTTCCATGTTTTTTTAAATTTTAGCCAGTAGGGCTGAAGTAGAACTAACCGGGGGTGCACGGGGCTGGCCCCCTGCCGAGTTTTTTTTTAATGTCACCATCATCGTACAGATCTTCTGCCATTTCTCACCTAACAACGTTTTGTATGTTTGAACTGAGAAACGTAGTCACAAATCAATTGTAGTATAGTTGGTTAGCTTTATATCCTTAATTTGCAAGTTTTTCTGAAACAAGGTGGAAACTTTATTGTACCTATTTGGTGATAATGGTTCAGTACCTAATTGATTTCCTGTTCATCAGTGACATTTATGATGTGCGGAAGAGTTCCTTAGTTAGGCGGCAACCGGTGTTCGTCCAAAAAATATGATTTGCTGGGGATGGGAAACGTTGACAGATATAGAACCAACGAATGGCAGACGAGGGGGAGTCCCTCGAACGCGGAGATGAATGTAGCAGCATGTGTTGCCTCGGGTCCAAAGCGTCTGACCAGGATTTCTCATCATCTGCGCCTCATTCCTCAACTGTCAGCTTCCTCCGTTGTCAAATATCCTGTATCCAGGAGATAGGGGGCGGCCACCTAATCATTGCTAACGTGGATTTATGGCGCTTTCCCATTAGAGCCGTGATTTGTGGGGCGTAGGCGATATGGACTCTCCAATTGGATGTATGCGTTTACATTTACTCTCCCATAACACAACATTATGAGCATAAATATTATTTGAATATACAGAATCGTGATCTGCCTATAAACAGAATCATTCAAACTGACTTAAATCTATCAGATAACAGGATATGGCTTGTGATGATTTCTCATGAAGTCCATTGCAGTTCTTTCGCAAACGCTGACGTACTAGTATTTCCACTGTCGTCTTAACCTCGGCTATAAACTCATTCAACAATTTAGCGGCACACGATATTTGGAATCAATTTGGGCATCAAGTGTTGTGAGGTGTTGAAAATTGATATTTAGGTATGTATATAGGTAGTTGAATGAACTCACACCTATGCAGATATAGTAAATTGTCTGTAGTCGAGTGTATTCGTGAAGGCCATAGATTGCATGTGAGGGTTTTATGGCGATGTATCGTTCTTTATTTCACCCTCGGGAAAAAGAAAAAAAAAAAGGTGCTCGAAGTTTTAATTGAGAACGTTTTTCACAACCTTCCGTTGGTGTTGCGCGCATCGCCCTAAATAATACGAAAAACGTGGGCTCAGAGGGGAGGTGGGTAGGGCAGCAACAGCTTGTTATGTGGAACTCACATGAAACCTAGCAACCCCTTTTGTACAACTACCCCTTTACCTAGGGGGCGGGAGTAGAGCCCCGAACGAGGGAGAGTCTGCCCCCATAAAGTGAGTTATACAGTTAATTAACCACCTCAGCACGCACCCCCATCCACCTATTTCATCCCCCTGCACTCCCTTCTCACCTTCAACTACAATACAGCTCTTATGACAAGTGTATTTAGTAACCGGGGGCTCCAGCAAACTCCCTGAGCCCAATTTACACCGTGGAGGAAACGGAAGTAGGATGAGTGGAGGAGGCTGAGAAACTTTGCAGGAAACTCCTGCTGAGAGGTAATTGTGTAGAGCACACTAGCGCCCTCTTCTTCGCTTCTCATTCATCCCTTCTCCCACTTCAACTTTATTAATTGCTAAGTACCGAGGAAAACTATTTCCACCCACTTTTGAAGCAGAGAGCAGATCAATATAAATATTTCAGCCAACCTTGAGCAAGTATAGAAGTACAGCTAGGTAAGAACACACGAGTGAACTTTTTTTGAATGATGATTCGGAAAAATTATTTGTAATCATCACAGGTACCTAGTAGGTCATTTTTACCCGTAATGTTCAAAACCAGTTGACTAGGTGGTGTAAGAAATCTGTGTTCCGTCTTATTTATCTTCCATCATTATTATTATTAGTCTCCACGTTTGGAAATCATCACTTATGTGGGAAAAATCCAGAAAGAACACTTAATCTACTATTTTTTCTCAACCGATGCAAGTCACAACTTACTTGTCCGCAATTTTCATAGCTTCGATATTTGTATATAATTCAGGCGTAGTTCTCACATGCTGATAAGAAGAAGTGTTCCTAACTTGTTTTCCTGGACAACGCTTGATGATTCATTGGAGCTGTTTGATGAATATCAACTCCGGGATAGTAGCTTAAAATCTTGCGCCATGAGATGAACAAGGAAAGCATGGAAAAGGGATTTAACATTTGTAAGGGCTTACTATTTAGGAGGAAGCCTTATATCAGCATTCCCTTTTGTTGTTGCTCCTTATATAACAAAAGGCCTTAAGGAAGCCTCGCAACTTGTCTGATGAGGCCAAGATCCACGGACCATTGTTTCCTTCCCAAACCCTTCCAAGGCTTTCTTGTGCGTTGCTCCACGTAGTAGCTTCAAGGGAGGAAGCAGCAGTTAATAAACCAACTGAACCAACTCAACTCCCTCTCGTGTAGTAGAGTTTCTCCGTAGGAACACAGCTGGGACCCGGGCGCCAACCCTTCTTTCTCTCAGTTTTATCATCCCGTCCCACTCACCCTTTCTTCTATCGCCCCCCTTTTCTGCAAGGAAATTCCCTATCAAGTTTTAATTATATAATTCCTTCCCGAAAAGCCTCCCACCTTACAATGTTCCTTCATCTTTTCCTCCTCGCTCTGCCTCCACTTCTACAGGGTGTTTCCCAAGATTAATGGGCTAACGCCGGTGTCTTATATACTTCGGTTTTCCTCCCCTGCAACGAGAGAAGTAGTTCTGGTGAGGCAGCAAGGGCTGATTTACGCCCGGCGGTATATTAGATATAGGACAAATGAGGGGCGGGTTTAAATTATTTATTGGCCCCATGGCGGAGTCTTTAGTTACCAAGGTTCCACTACTTCTGCGGAGAATCTTGCTAGCTCCTCCCTCCTTTAATGGTTCTCCCCTCTCTCTTCTCTCACACAACCAAACAGCCGTATAACATAACGTTGACGCTAACTTAATAGCTGCGTAACTCCCCTTAAATGAACCTTAGTTACACTTCTGTATAACGCAATGTGTTTTCCCATCACATTTTGCTACCTTCGGAATTCCCGAGACTACTTCTTTCACAGATCAGTCAGATCTAATATACCTTCCTGTGGACTACCTATGTAAATTCCTCCCTCAGAGAAAACCTTAAATATTCTTAAGCAATGTAGCTGTAATGAATTGTTGGATTTCCTCTGGGCAGCCCTGTGTTTGAAAAAAAAATTTTTTTGAATGGATTCATGACTCGTGCATGAAGTTTACCGCTAAAATTCATTACTTTGGTTGTTTTCATTTGAAATCCTATTGAACTCATAATCGGTATAGGTAGGTTACAGAAACAGCAATGTTTACAGAAAATTGACTGCTCTGCCAAGGCAAATCTGACTCATGTAAATACCTGTCTTGGTTTTCGATGATCTGCCATTTCTTTGTTTCATCTTCAGTTTGTTGAATCATCAACACCAGTGGCAACAGCGATCTGTGTTTCACCCAACTGGCCGATAAACCATCAATTTTCCTATAGCAGGTAGGGATGATCGTCTATGTGCTCAAGTTATCAAGGAGCTGTCTTGTAGTGGATCGTTTATGAATCGGTCGTACTGTATCGCCTGAGCCTGTCAAAACTGGAGAAGTCTTGAACACAACTGAGGCTGTCGACGGCCTTGGTGATGGGATAAATCAGTTTCCGTGATATCACCGTTTGGATAGGTGATAAGAACTTGGATAGGTGACCGTCTGTGAGCAGGGATCACACATCTCATTATTTTATACGTCGAGCCATCAATAATCGAATCATGGATCTTGTAAAAATTAGGAAATTTAAGAGTCACGAATGTTCAAGAGTCAATGGCATAATGTTTAACTTACGTTGTATGGAAGTACAACGGTTGGCCCTTTGTGAATCTTGATTATTCTCGTTATACAATGTGATGGTAGCCACCCCTCCAATAGAATTCTCAACCTCCCACGATATCTTTTTTCAGCAGTCCGTTCTGCAGAGCCATTGTCCCGAATTCTTCGCCCTTTTTTCTCCCTTATATAAAAAGCCCTTAGAAGCATGAAACCGTTAGGTCTCGCCGTCATACGACTTTCACCGATGGTCTTCAGAAACTCTCTTCAGGACAGACCTCGGATGTCACCGTTACCTGCACCGGCAATTCCGCTTTCTATAAATTACTTCTCAGCCAGGGGTTGAGGGAACATCCCTCTCCAACACTCCCTCTCCCTATTGCTCCCCTATAGTCTACAAAAATACCCGTAATGTTCGAAATAAAAAAAAAACACAGGTACTGCATCGCTTTCCCAAGTGCACATTATCGTGTTTACAAACCTTCAATTCTATTCTGTTCGGGGTTTACCTCCTCATTCGCACCGATGCAGCCTGAACCCGGAACAGGTAGTTTTTACCTTTTGAGTTTTTTAGTTTTTTTTTTCAGCTCCGTTGAATGAATTAGAAAGTTTGGGGATGATACAAACACAAAACACCAGGTACCTACCTACGTCTGGTAGACTTGTTTTTATTGAAAGCGCTGCTGAAGGAAATAACGGAGTGCCGGCATTTTTTCTACTTACCTCCTTGTTTGTGCTTTTTTGCATTGAAGGATGTGGACTAGACTAGACTTACCAGATGCTTTCTTGAATCGCAGAAAACTTCTCGTGATGGAAGTTTCAGCGTCTCATTTTGAAGACGACCGCACTGCGAAGCATTGGATAGCTGAAACCTTGAGATCAATTTTGACTGGTTGAAAGAATTTTCTCACGAAATAGACAGTATATCATTATATAGATCACTAATTCTATTTTTTATTTTTTCTCTCTCAAGTTTAATGTTCTTGGAATATTCTACATTTTCAGTATTTTTTACCGTTGTATCAATCTTTCCGCAGATAAGGTCACTGTGCCCAAGTAATCGAAAAGTTGGCTTGTAGTGGATCGTTTATGAATAGGTGGTTTCTACTATAGTATTGTTCCATAGGTTCATATCAAAACGGAAGGAGTATTGAACACTACGCACAGATGTTCAAATAAGAAATCCTGTGTAGATGAACCCATGTACCAGGGTAGTGCGTATTACTAAGTCCAGCTGCTTGTAGCCCATTAATAAGAAAGGAAAATGTAGGCTAGGCAGTCCTAGGAGTTACCTGTAGCCACCTCGGTCTGTATTTAGTGCTACAGAAGGGGTTGAAAGGCTGTGGACATCTGCATTCCATCAGACGGCTGGCCGGCCATGGCACCGCTCAAATACAAGGATGTTGTATTACGCCAACTTTACATATTCATAAAGCGGTTACCATCTCGGGCCTCCTCCTCCCTCAGCTCATGCGGCTGCTTTTAGTTTATGGAACACAATTCTATGACCGTTTGTGATTTATTCATGTCCTCTTGGGATCAAGAATCTGTTTTGCATTTCATTGAACGATGCCTCCATAATTACGATGAGGGGTCCGCAGTTTGATAGATACTAGGAAGTGCATTCTTGATCGATAATGTAAGATGATTGACTGAAATCTGAAGTGCTAATTTGACCAGACTCATGGACCTGTTCTACGAAACACTCTTAGCATTAAGCATTTAGATATACCTAGGTATTTTATCTCCCGCCAAATTATTCATTAACCTTTATTTTTCTTTTAACACAACAGTTATTTATTGAAGGATGGTACAGAAACTAACAAAGACAAAATGGACGCATGGATCGGTTTTTTTGGATTGGGTTAGGTCCAAGAGTTTATGCCCGCCCTATTTTCCAGGCCCAGACCCCGGAGCAATTTCCTCCATCTTTCCAACCGAATTTTCACCTTTATCATGAGCTCTCTCCTTAGCCAATTTACTCAAAATGCGGAAATTCATAAATTCGTTAGGTATTACAACAAACAGAACCCTCCACTATAGTTCCTAAGCTCACCAACCGGGTCAAAAACTGTTGATCCATTCTATACTATACGAATCATAGAATTTTCATGTCACCCGGAATCATTTGCATGTTCGGTGTATCTACCAACCTAAAGATTATTGAGGACACTATACTGAAATGGTGAGGGGACGGGGGCAATATTTTTAGGAATAACCAAACGGGGATTAGAATGTTCAAAGGTGGCTTGGTTGTTTCAAAGGATACTTTTAAATCGTGAAGCAGCGTTAAAACATTAAAACTGTCGCGAGTCGGAATCTATGGGTATCGGCGGAGAACCAAGGGAGGAGTCACGCCGGTTGTGTGCTTCGCTCAAACATTGGGAAGGTTTAGGAATTGTTTGCGGATCTCTACTGTGTGGGATGGGGAAAGCGATGGTGTCTCCCCATTTTCTCTGATACGTAAAACAAATGGACGGAGGAGGCACGGACTTGTGTGTTCAACCCCTTAATTACAATCGGCCGCTCAGCCTATACGTAACGGCGTGCGGTCCGAAGCGATAAGTTGACCCTTTGACGTGCGATTCTTTGTTATTTGTCCGAGAACGTTCTATCTCTACCACCACATTGTTTGCAGTCTCATACATCCTGCGTTATGGTGTTCATTGTCTACGGACATGAAACTATTATTTGGAAGACATTGCTTCCCATGTAATCATAAATATACTTCTCCTAGCATTGTTGGACTATTTCATGGAAATAGGCAATTATCTCAAGTTATCATCAGATTGCCCGATAGATTTCCTAATTCTACATAAGTAAGTATTTCAACGCCTCCACGATGGTAGTCCTCATACACTACTTTGGCAAAGTTTGGTAACTTCGGGATTTGTTCAGAGTGCATCATTTCTCATCTCATTTCAACCATCATTTCTGAGATATCGGGACGTATATTCTGTTACTCCTGTTTGAAGGGAGATTTTGCTGTGTCAGCGTTGCACTCCTGGAGCTGACTTGCGAGTATTTCCCACCTTATAGATGATATTATAAGGATATAAAATAATATATCTTTCCTGAAAGCCATCTCTTCGTTCTCATCTATGGAGGTGGTAACGTTTCATAATTCAGTCGTGTATTTCAGTGCTTTCATTCATCAGGTGTACTTCAAGTACAGAAGTAACCCCCCCCCCCCTTCCTTATCAGCACGCACCCAGGGAAACTGCTGCACCAAAAATGTTGATGATGCGATTTTATACCTCAAGCCTCAAACGTACGGAAGCTGGGTGCTAATCTCGAACGTGCCAAAATCCACAGTGCAGTACTTATACAAAAAGCTTCATTCATCACATTTATTTTTGTATTTTATTTCCTCCTTTTATGAAGTGGAAAGTCGTGCACCCCAGCCAGACAACGAGAGCGTGAGGGATGAATGAAGTATTGGGTGTAATAATTAGATTCATCGAAAGGTGGACAACACATGTTGCCAGGGGTTAGAATCAAACGGTGGGCGAGGGCGGTTCGAGTATACTACCCCTTCCGTTCAGTGGACTTGTTAGCCACTATATCAGAATATGGGGGGTCCTCCTAATGCGGACAACTCTTGAATTATGGCATTTCCCCCTTCCCACCTCTGGTTTTAATTCATATCCCCCCCCCCTCCCTTCCCTCCACACCATTTGAATCCACCACGGTTTTTCCCGGGGTTCAACCCTCATCGCTCTTCCCCGGCACTTCTCTCGCCATTCTCTACAACTGCGGAGGTTTTTTTTGTATAAAACAAACCATCCGATAAATCCGTTTTTTAAACCCTTTTCCTCTCTACTCTCATAGCGATTCTAATCCACGTTTTTCTCCGTGTTTTTCAGTGCCCACACCCTTTCCTTTCCCATAATCTTTCATTCTCCACCATCAAAGGCTGGTACCAACTCATAATAATATTAGTGGCATATTTTATTTGTAACACCTACTAATGATTGCTTTATAAAGGGGTCTCTTCAATGCGCTCTATCGTACTACGAACAAATAATTGGGCTCCTGCCACGCACGCCTCTCATGTTCATAGGACCCAATGATGAACGGTGGTTATAGCTGACCACATACCTATACTTAGGTACTTACTTTTTCATGGCTGCCAATGATGCCTGTCCAAGATTTGAACTATAGAAGCTCGCGAACTCCTACTCCAAGTGGGGAGGTGAAGAACAAAAATTATAATTATTTCAACTCAGGCACACCGATCTCGGTCATCTCATTGATGACATCTTCTGTATGCTACCGCTTGAGTTTTCCTTGTCAAATTCAGGAGTTTCCAAGTTGAATCCAGAATTTTCCAAACCTAACTAATCATTTTCCAAACCTAATTCGGAATATTCCCAACCAAATTCAGAATTTTTGGAAATTTCAGAACTTTCCATTGCAAAGTCAGAGTTTTCTTCATTATTCATGTTATGAAGTTTTCTACAGATACTTCTTTCACCAGTGAGTAAGAATAGAGCTGGGACTTAATGGAAAAAGTCAACGCATCTCAAATTTCAATATTAAAAAGGAACTACCTACTCGTAATTATTAATTAAAAGTTAAAAAGGATACTCGACATAGTTCAATATTTTATTGGTTAAAATCGAAGAAAAATCTTTGAACTAGGTACCACAAGGAACCCTCAAAACAGGTATAACTCAAAAAATATTCACGCAATACAAAAGAACGAACATGAATATTTCCCTAAATGTCCACTATGTACAGGAACATTTACTATCATTGCTCTGGATGCCAATAATGGACTACCTGTGTAGGCAGTAGGTACCTACGCAGTGTTGAATGACGCCCATACATTACTCTGCGCTGCATCACAATCCTTTGCTAATACATAGGTAGACAGAATTGTAGCATCCGCGTCCTGCAGACTTCATAGGTATCAAAAATATTGAATTAAAAAAATGAGAATTTGATAAGGAGAATTCTGAATTTGGTTTGGAAAAATTATAATTTGGTCTGGAAAATTCCGAATGTGGTTTGAGAATTACTGAATTCAAAAACTTCGAAATTCGAATTCGAAAAATTCTGAATTCAGTTTGGAAAAATCTGAATTTGGTCTGGGAAATTCTGAATGTGGTTCGAAAAATTCTGAATTTGACTCGGGAAACCTATACACAAGTCATTTCATCTTACCTCTTCATTTATATTCCCTCTTCTCCGACAATCTTATTTCGACCGACTAAGGAAATCCGAGATTAATTATTCTTTCCGACCACCCCTCAAAACTAACTTTGTCTCATTCACCCCCTCTGGGAAATCAAAATAAAATTTATCAAGTTTTTTCTCTCAGCTCCGGGGTGAATACGTAATGCAATTAAACGGTAAAACCTAACTTTTAAACTTCCTCCTCTCCAGTGTGATCGGAATAATCAAAAGCTGGAAACGAATAAAAATCAGCTATACTCTGATGACAATGGCCAAGTCAATGATTAATACAAACGTGTCTGGTTTAGGTAATTTAGCCTTCAACTGATAAGTAGTTGACATAATAATTATGCACGTAAGTCATTGTTAGATTCTACTTACTGCTTTTAGAAGTAGTATAGGTAATAATAGTATTAGTAGTATAGGTATTATTACTATAGGTATAGGTATTATTATTACTATTAGTAATAATAGTATTAATAGTATTAGTATAGTAGTATAGGTAATATAGTAGTAGTATTAGTATAGGTATTAATTTTATTAAATTTTTATTAAGGTATTAATTTTTATTAAGGTATACATTTTTATTAGGTAGGTAGGTACCTATTAATTTTTTATTAAATTTTTTATTAAACGCAAGAATAGCCTTATCGATCGGTTATCTGTGTACTATTACAAGGAAAGGAAAGAAGTTCAGCACACCGACATAAATAGTAGTTCAGTCAAGAAATTAGAAATACTATGTTGTCATTGGTTTTCAAAGACGACTCGTTTCTGGTCTTGTCAAGACCTATTTCCAGGCGCAAAACGATACGATCTAGCCAAGAGAAGAAACACAAACGGCCATTCAGGATGTCAAATTGGTCAGAGGAAGAGGTACAAGTTTGGGAGGTATTTAGATGATATTTGAGTGTTGAGAAAATATGATTTGAAATATGTTTACAAAATACGAGTCGAAAGGATGAAGAGCCGAACCTGGTGTCCAAGTCGAATCCAAGTAAGACCAGATTTTAGAATGGAATTCCAGGGTCGAATTGAAGAAGAAGACAATACTTATCTTCCAACAATATAAATCATGATACTTTTTAAAATTAACCATGCAGTTTAGCATCATTGAGATGACTATCTGCGGTTATAATACAGGTAAGCTCGAAGCTTCTGGTAGAGCGAAAACAGTTTTAATGATATGGCGGTCACGCACGTGGGGGAGGACGGTAAAAGTGCTGTAGTCACGTGTCACTGGAGGTAAAACGGTTTTGGCGGTGCTGCGAGAGTATGCGGGTTGAGTTTCAACTTTGGTGAATAACAATCGTTTTCGGAAATGCTCGTTCGTTCGGTTGTTTGTTGACAACGAAAAAAATTAACCCGGAACTTTTTTTAACCAGGAAAATTATTGCTGGATACTGGAAAAGTACCTAGTGAATCGAAAAAACTTCCCAACTATACCCTGCTATCTTGAAAAATTTTGGAAATGTTAGTACAGCATTATTTTCGCCTCCTGTTTGGTGGGTCAGCAGAATACTTTTTGTTTAGGATTTGATCTAAATTATTGGTAGGTACTGTTACGATTACTTAGTTTATGGTCCTAAAAGAGTTCGAGCTTACAATAGTTGGGTGCCTGTTGTTCCAACTGTGGAATGGAACACAATGGAACAAATGGAACACAATCATAATACACAACGGGAGGTTTGAAGATCTGACCCACCATTGCGTTAGAGAGGAGGATCTGAATCCTGAAGATGCCATCGTTTTCCCTACTCAACAATCCGAATTAATATATAATTCTTTGATAGTTATTGAATTTTGATACTGGGTTGGAACATTATACCCTTGGTAAATATGTGTATGTTTTAATTTATTGTCATTACCTGTATGTATCTCATTTTTGATTCATGATGGGTGGATATTTCCTGTGAAATATTTTTAAGGAAAATGTTGATTCGGCGTGCAAACCATCCCTCTCCTCTTTCACTATAACAGATGGAAGTTGATTCACACCCAACCACCATTTTAATCAAGCCAAGTGCGATTTCCTTGGATCCCACCTATAGGTAGTGCCCTGAGCTATCTGCATACTACTTTATCACCCTCCTTCCCCTATGCAAATTCCCAATTCTCTTTACCCAATCAACTTAACGTTGACTGACTGTTCGATCTGGGTGGGAAGAATGGTTCCATCCTTTTATATTCCAAACGTATTTTCCAAAGTGCGTTTCCGTCAATAAATTATTGTGGGCGCAATCCACTATCGACGTACCCCTTGATATGTGAATGTATCATTATGCGCTGTCACTCAGGAGATTTATGAATCGTATCCCCTCGTATTGCTCCGAAAATTGGAAATGGTGCTGAGTCTGAATAAAACGCATTAGTTCGAATAGAGGAAAATGATCGTGGTTCATTTTGGAGTTCCCCTGTTCTTTGAGGAAGTTTTTGAGCAATTTACTGTATTGGGTAAACCTATACAAACATTTTGTGAGGTAGGGGGAACAGCCATGTCGGTCCCCTCTGAGGAGAGCGCAACGTTGTAACCCTTGGTCTGCTTGACTATAGGTTAAATTAAGTTAATCAAGAGGGAGCCGTGTCATAATCGCGTGGTTGTTCTGCCTATCAGATCAGCTCAGTAAATAAATGTGTCCCCCCCCCCAAAAAAAGCATTTTGATTTAGGTATCAATCAGATCATATTTCGACCATGCAACGTGGTCATCATCCGTAGTGTCAGAATATAAACAAGATTTAGCTGGAGCTACCGAGTTTGAGCTTTTGAGCATCCATAAATACCTAGGTGCTCAGATATATTTTTAAATGTCCTGTTTTATTTATAGGTATCAAGAAGTAATTTTCAGAATCATATTCATCCTTCTGAATCGTCATACAGCTACTTTGCGAATAATTCCCACCCAATCGAAAAAATACTTATTGGTCTGATGGCAATCCGTCTGACTTTAAAATGTCTGAATAGGTACTCATTGAGCCTCACAACAGTAGGCAGTAAACTTATATAAATCTTATAATAAACATGAACACACCATTATATTATGTGACTTTGTTCATTCCCGGTATCAATTTTCGTAAATTCGAGAGCGCAACTTTCTAGCAAAGCATTTGTACGTCCTTACGAAGTAACTCGAAAGATGTGGATAAAAAAGGTTTTTATTAGTTCCAACATTCATTTTAATACTCTTACCTAATATTTGGGTATGAGGAAGTAGTGTATAGATGTTTGTGCCCTTCGAAAAGTTACGATACCAACTCTGGAACACATAAGAGCCGTATTGTGCTTTATCCCCCACATCGAAGGAGGGAGAAGAATCTCGCAGAACATGGAAAAGACATCCCACATCTGCTTGTCTCTGACCTTCCAGCCTGTTTTTCCTAACATTGAAAAATACCCCCTTCTAGATCTCCTGATTTACTTCCCATCCTACCCTTGCCTATCCCCTACTTTGAATTGCATGAAATAACTTTTCCCTGCCCCATCCAAGAAGGGTTGGATTTCCATTTATTTAGATACTTTCAGCAACTCTTTTCCTTTTCCACGTATTTATGTTCTAGAGCAAACGACTCCTTCCATTACCATCGGCTTTTCCTTGAATAAATTATCCCTCCCCTTAAATAGTGTTTTTTCTTCTTTCTTTCTGATACTTCCATTCGCTTAAATTTTCCTTAGTTTCTCCTTCTTTTTTTCGAATCCTCGCTGTTATCTTTATTTTAGCGTTCGTATACATCTTTAATAAGGTCTGAGTTACTTATGGATTCGTTGTTTAATATGAAATCCCTACATTGAGAAACTATTATCACTGACAAATTATTGTCCATTCGCGACCACCTATACGTAAGTATTAAATATTCTGGAAATTACCGCTACTCGATGTATCCGTAGATCATTTTCTTCTCAATTTGATTCCTGTTCTATGAGGAAGTTTGATCAAAGAAGCAAACTCATTTATGGATATATCTGTCAGGTAGCATTCCAGATATAAATTACATGGTACCTCAATGTACCTATAGTAGACGCAGTATCTAAAGATGATAGGTAGATTCCGTTGGAGGTCACAGTTTTCTCTTTAAAAAATTCAAGATTTGCCTTAGGTCTTAAGATCTGTTGGCATGGACCTGTTGATTTCTTAACAGACTGTTAAATAGTTAAATTTATTTTTCAGTGTAGATGAGCTGGCAACTTGCATCATGTAGTTGCCTCAAATTCAGTGGTGAAACAGGTGGTGGGGAATACATTCAAATCAAGCTACTTGTCCACCATGCAGAAATAATATACGTCAATCCAATGTGACCAAAATTGGTACTTGATTGAACTGGAATTGTTTACTTGGGTCGCACAGGTATGGGATATTCTATTTGATACTTTAAATAACTATTATTCTAGAATCTTGACCGTCGACCTAGTTGATTCCTGGTATGTGTTCCGATTCTCAGATCTGTTGGAATGGGTCAGGTTATTTTCTCCACAGACTAACTTGAGAGTTCAATTCACTTCCAATGTACCGATGTGCTTTCCTCGAAGTCCTGAACGTAGCATTATGCCCAGGGCTGTAGTTTACCTTCCACCCCCTCTGACGCTATACCCAGACGAGTTTAATCTTAGGCCACCTGAGAGGGCAACGGGGGTTTTAGGTGCAAAATAATTTAATTAAACCCCGTGTTAGGTGAAGCCCCGTAGGGACCCCTAACCCACGAAACCTAATTGCTTACAACTCCCTCGACAAACCTACCCGACAATTAGTTTGTCTTTTTGCTTCCGACATTTATTTATATCGGGCCGGTAGTACGTCCCTACTATCCTCCAGTTATCCAAAAGTTGTCGTTGAGTTGGGAGTTGAAAAAAACTACTATATTAAACGGAGCCGACAACACTACCAACTACTATACTAAACTTCCTTTTCATGAAACAAAAACCGGGAGACATGAGGTGAATTGGACTTTTTATCCAGATGGGAAGCAATTCCAGCTAGTTGCTGCAGGTTACTCTCCTTAGTTATTTCACCATATTTCGTATAAAAAATTTTTTTTGTTCGCTCACGCTTTCATTTCAAATACATTTTGAGTTGAAGGAATGGTTTTCACACTCACATATTGAAAATGTGGTAGAGCACTCATATCAATAAATCCAGTCTAATTATTATATTTTTTCTACATAAACGTGAAACATGAATGAAAAGGAATCCGATTCTCCCAGAAAAACTAGTTGGTAATTTATGGGTTTGGACCAAGAATTGAATACACCTGATTGGAAATATTTTTTATTGTTAAAAACAGAGCGTCTAAGGAATTGCTCAGGCAAAGGAGTTGGTTAATATGAAATTTGAAGACAGTCAACTGAAAAATGGATACTCTGTGCAAAAAAAAAAAAAAAAAACTAACGTCGTAGGTCTTAGAGATTACTTAGAGACGTACTTACTTAGTTCCAGAAGGTGATTCCTATGCAGCTGTTCGTAAGTGAGGACTAGAAGCTGAAATACCAATACTGTTTTTGTGTGTTTTTTGCTGGTTGATCTGGTTTGCAGAACTGTCGAATAGGCATTGTTTGCTGGGTACGTATATCCAACAATGTGTTTCAGAAGCAACCCAAGCAAAATGTTGCAGGAGTTGATTTCTTTGGAACTGCAAGCGCACCTGCATCAAGGGAATTGATGGAGCCCACCAAATTATTAGGTTTAGATACATGCAGGAGGTATGCTATGAAGCAGGAGGTATCGCGGAATTCCATTGATGTATTGGTCTTGTCTTTTAGCTTATTCCTTTTTGGCTCTGTTTTGAAGATGGAGGGGGTTGCTATGTTGGGATATCATCCATGAACTATTGGTTGTGGGCTGTAAGTACTTTGATCGCTGAGTTGAGGAATTCCACTGATGTCTTGGTCATGGTCATGTCATTCATGTAATTCCTCCTTGGCTCTGTTTTAAAGATGGAGGAGGTTGCTATGTCGGGTTATCATAATATGATCAACATATCATAATATGACATCATATGAACTATTGATTTCGGGCTGTAAGTAAGATTTTGAACGCTGAGTTTAGTTTTGACAGAAGAATAAAGAATTGGTTATGCAAAGAACATGTTGCTCTGTGGTGGTTTTCTGCATTAGCGTGAGCTGTGGCAGAAATACCTAACCTATGTTTGCGTTGTAAATTGCTCCTGGCGGTAAACATCAGGAAAATGGCAACGAGACATTTTGTTCCGAAAAGCGTTAAAACCTTTTAAATTCCCCCGCGACCCATAATGACGTTAACACGGCCCGAAACAACCTCCCCCACACACTAACTCCGCCTCCCCTCGATAAGATATTTTTGCCTTCACAATCCTATCTCGGCGTTTTCTGCCTGATACAGTATGCCTCACCCCCTCCTCCCTATGACCCCCCGGTATGACCTTCCCACCCATTGCACCTCTGGGGGGATATAGGTCCTGGCCGATGCGGCGTTTTGTGCGTCGCCGTATACCCGCCACCGGTCCGATGATTTGTTGAATTTATTCTCCCCTCCCTCTCTTCCACTATCTCACTGGGGTCCTCGTGATATAACCTCGATAATTCCCTTTTGTTTCTGCCCCAGGTCCTACGTGATCCGTTTTTTATTTCCGCTCAAAAAAAGCACCCAGAACAAAAAATCGCGTGGGGGAGCGCCGTCTAAACCTAGTCACGGTTGAAATACAACTTTTGGCAAACCTTCTGTCGGTAAATCCCGACTTTTGTTCCGTTTCATTCACCGTCGACTATGGCAGTAATTGCTTCATATATATTTCTCCTACATGATATATCTCCTAGTGCAAGAAGTAGTTTGGTATGAACTACCAACTTGCCGATGAAGTATATCTTTAATAGAAAATCCTTCACAATGATTTTGTGCCCATACTACATTTCAGTTTCCTTAATTTTCAATCTCTTGGAATTATTTTCTTGATGATAAAAATATAAGAACTTACTCTGCAGGAGTTTTAGATGAAGAAAGGTTTTCTGAAGTATATTGAGTGAAAAATAAATAAAGTAAAATGAATAAAGTATACTGGGGCGGAGAGTTCTAATCACAAGTTGAATAAGTGTGTTTCGAGGTTCGTAGGAAATTTTGATTTGTGATGTATCCATTCATCATATTATTATGCTATTGGAAATGATTATAAATGAGAATAGAAAAAAGTAGTAAGTAAACATTAAGTAGGTAAACAGTAATAAGCTATTGCCTTAAGCATAACATGCTTAAGGCAATAGCTTATTACTGTTTACTACTTTTTTCTAACAACAGGATAATTAAATAGGATATTATCCTGTTTAAGTGGACAGTTAATGCAGTTCATGACGTTTCGTCAGGTATAATATTGATTGCTTGAGATGTGGCCTGAACAATGTATATTTATGAATCATATACTAGTGTTCCATTTGAAAAATTATATTTTGAAAGTATTTATAATGTCAGTAAACATTCCATCATTCTTTGTTGCAGGTAAACTCCCAAGATGCCTTTCATGTGGAGCTGAGAACCGATGCATACTTGTAAGGCATCACTATTATTTTTAAAACCGAAATTCTCAATATATTTATTGATTTTTACTTAACGGTGGTATTTGATGGGGAGGGAGCATGCATCATGGTTTTGTATCTCAATGAGAATCTACTGATTGCTAATATGGCACTCTACCTGTATTAAAATGAACGGAAATATACCCCAAATAGAAGTGTAGTGTGAAGCCATATCCGCTGCCGTTTTTTTATTCTTCTCATAAAATGCTGTAGTTCTTTTGATAATATTGAACCAACATTCGACGCAAATCAATGAAGGAGAAATATTACGATCCTTATGGCAAATTGAATTTTTTACCTATCCAAAACATCAAAACCATTAGGTAGCAATAATTTTAAAGAATTGTAGCCAAAGATTCAAAAAACGACTATTTTTCCCAAACATGCTCTGATAATGTAACTATTGACACTTCCAAATTGAAGAGCTTCACAGTAGATAGCCACTGTTGTTTTTGTGATGAGCTACGGTTATTTCAAGGGAACTCACGTTAGAGCGTTTTCGTCTTTACCACTACTTGATAATTATAAAACATGAATATTATTGAAACATTCCAAGCCCCATGTTCCTAGAAGACATATAGGCTACCATCGTTGGCTTGATGGTGAGCGACTGGCATTTTAGGAGACTATACAATAAAAAACCTAGCATTTCACCTTCAGTCTATACCACTCTACTATCTATATAAAGCATATCTGCATAGCGTGTATGTTATTGAAACATTCCAAACTCCATGTTATTCATCTCCAGCACGTTCAATAAATTTGCGTAGCGTACCCATGTGCCATAGAAACATTTTAAACCCTCAGCTCCCTCTTCAGAAGATCACTCACGTTCCGTCAGCTTCTTCAGCCGAAGTTGTCCTTCAGCCGAAGATCTGTTCGCGAAAGATGTAGAAGGTAAACAGAAAGTAATATAATAGAAGGAAGAGGTTGATCTAAGAGAGGGTTTTGTGACGGCCATTCTTGTCTCCAGGGCTCGCGAACGGGGTGACCCCTTGTAAGAAAACCTGTTTCTCTCCAGTCGGGATGGAGTCATTCCAGCTACCCAGGCTCCCAGTAACTGTAGGAGTTGAAGGCAAGGGGACTCCCGGCCTCTCAATGGCTACCAAAGATCACTGAACTCTCCATCAATTACATTATTATCTGGGCCCTCCCTCTCTTATTTTCTTCGTTTTTCTTCTCTCTTAGTCCACGACCAGGTTAAAATTTGCATTAATTATTATTCAAAATAATTTAAAAGCAATTCCGAGTTGGGTTTTCAAAGATACGATTTATGAGGGCGTTTTAATATTACCTTATTTGATTCGTCATGGATGTATCGCACTACTGCTTAGCTTCTTTATAGGAATCCAAGGCACGCTTGAAATAATTATCTTGTTTTTCTCAGTCCAAAATACTAGGTATATTATTATTAATCCTAGCTGCACTGAAACACGAGCCGCATGTGTCCATTAAGCCTCAATTTTGGTTT
>JAEMON010000010.1:14864727-14895168 GCA_030264115.1 Lygus lineolaris
AGACGTTTTTTCAATGTGCAAAGGATTATAAAATTCTGCAGAATTACTTCGTCCAAACCGTCATTATTGTACTACCGTATTTTTCTTTTGGATTAGTAGGATGTTTTGTCACCGTTACAGTTTCCTGTCCAATGAATTATACCAAGTTTGATATTACGTTGCAGGCTCTGATGGAACCGCGGGGTTTCCTTGTCTTCTGACATTAGACAAGCCTCCTAATATGTATTCTACGCAAGTGGAAGGAGGATAGTAGTCGCCTAATACCACCCAGTAAGTCCTTCACACTTGATCCTCACTTAAGTCAAGTTGCTCCCCTTGGTGGGGTAAAGGACTTGCTATACGGGTCCAGGACTTAGGAGTTGGTGCACCCCCTTCGGATAAGCCTTCTTGTTCGGAGTTGTACACCCCCTCTTCCCCTCAGACAGTGTTCCTTGTATTAATGAACGTGATGCCAACTCCTTCTGGCCGGGGGTTTTAATAAAGCCATTACCCCCTCCTCCGGAGGACATTAAACAAAGCTGAATTGGATATACTCCTCGGCCTTACATCTCTAATTTAGTTTCTGGAGTTATTGGATTAGAAGGACAGTGATATCAAATTCCGATGTACCTACTTGATCGAAGGATGAACCTATTTGAGCAGAGTCTTGCATCGTGAAAGATCGCCTACAAATGGCGAAGTGAAATTTATTATTCGTAGGAATAGTATGGTATTAAATTTATAAGCAATACTTCCAGAGAGAAAAAAATATTATTCTAAAAAAAAAAAATCCCGATAGGGAGCGTGGGTTCGAACCCCACACCTGACACCATGTAATGTATCTAACTTAGATGTAAGAATAAGATAATACAGAGATTTCAAGTGGAAGCCATAATAAGAATGACGTGTATTTTCAGGAACAAAGCAACGGATAAACAAGGGTTTTCAATACTTTATGTAGTCTCACGACAGCCATAACGTATTCAATGGCTCCTACAAAAAGTTCACGATCATGTTGACATTGACCTAACTGACAAACATCAACGCGATTGTGAAGTTGTTCTCCATTATGTTGATGTTGTTCTGCGTTTGTTCTTACGTAGGCCCTTCTAGTGGCCCGAGTTTTATGATCTTCATAGAGAGCCATCTAGTCGGATGGCAAATTGTGGAAGTTATGAGTAGGGGTTAGGATTCACAGACACTGATACAGACTGAGATGCACAGAACCAAGTTTTTTTTTTTGTTTTTTTTCAGGAAGGGTTGACACGTAGCTATTGGACATTTTGATCTTGGTGGGAAAAAGTTTTCCTGATAATGATAACAAAGGTTCTGCAAGGTTACGTACTCGGAAGCAATAGGTATCTCTAATCAGCAGTTCTGCGAGGAAGCAGCTAAAGGAAACCGCAAAATAGTAAAGTTATGTAGTTTAGACTCGATCCTATTATATTTGATAAAATGTAGATATTCACCATAATCAACCCCCGACTCTCAATTGACTCACAGATGAGATCAATGATATTCCAATTAATAAATCTTCTCACTGTTCAATCGATACCTACAATTATTATACGTTTGGAAAAACACGGCGACAATATATATAGCTACCATAATAAGAACCTGTATAGTTGCAGGTACTCGTGTTTACGATGTATTTAACACTCCGTTTCTACGCTTCCTCGCTTTTGCTCACAATAGTCGTATTTTAATATAAACGACCCCGTGAAACCGAGGAGCATGAGCGAGCCATTTACAACGCTAGGATGATAGCCATTAGGGCGGGCCCCTGGGCTCTGGGCCTCATTTCCGACGATGAAGACATTTCTCGAAGAGCAACCTTGCAGAAGCGTTGACCAATAATCATCAGCCTTGCGCCCCGTTCCTCTTCTTTATCTCCTGGCTGTTGTTGATATTTACAATCGTAAAAATCCTTTTTTTAAGCGGTAATTTTCAATCAGCTCAGAGGTGTTTTTTCTTCGAAATGAGCTCTGGTAAAGAAAGAGGTGTGAATATATTAGTTCGTGGGCAAACCAGACGAGGCCATTTGCACGTGCCTTCTCGTTCTGGGCTGCAGACAGCTCGTGAATGCAGATCGTAATCATTACATTCATAATCCTGGATGACTTCTTCATGCCTACTCTACTACAACCTTAAGAACGATGAGGCTACCATAATTTACGGAAAATGAACAATTTCGTGAAGTGCTAGTCTTTATTACCCATTAATCACAGCGTATGGTTTACCCACATGTAGGTATCATCTAGTTTATCATCATTACAATCATCTACTCAATTTTGTCGTTAGTTACTTCATTCTCTTCCCTCAATTTGTTGGCCAAGCCATAAGGAACTTTGATGGTTTATCAGGTACATAGGTACCTTGATATTGGGTAGTCAAAATTTTGCATTATGGAAAGGTATCGGTGCAATATTCTTGCATTTACTACTATTCTCATCAGCAGGTTATAGCATGAATGACAACCAAGACATTCCTGCAACACATATGTAATCCAGATGTATTGAATTGCTTTGATGATAAAAACTTAACTACCATTACCATACTACTATTGTTGGTTATACCATTGTTTGAATGAGATTGCTCATAGATAGGTCTTCATTCAAACATTTCGATCAGCTCGGAACCTATAGTCGTGTCTCAATTCCGTCACGGTTACTCTCCGGTGATAAACCATTTTGAAAAGCTGATTCACCCGAAAGAATACAATCCTCCCTCAATGCTGGTCCCAGTGGACCGGGAGGTAATCGACAAATAACTAGATTCCGCCCCTTCTCAACCCACTGAGCAATACCAATCCCATGGGTGGCATAGCTCAATTCACCCCATTTCTGCCTCCATTCTATGCCTGGAAATTCTGGTTTGGCTCCCGCTTCACTGTTTCCACAATACAGCATCGAATCCTTGAAGACGTTTTACATTATGCGTAAGTTCTGAATAAAATAATACTGACGCTGCGCTGGCATCAACTCCTCTGCTGCCACTTTTTTTTCAAACCAGCCAAGATCGGCTTATCAGGTCCTCCCAAAATATTGTTTAAATTTGTACCTATCAGCCGATTATTCTTCTTGAATAGTTACTGTGGACCTCAACCACTTGCAGAGACAACATATCCCGAATGGTTCCTGTGCAGCTTCCTTTACAAAGTTAGAGAAAACAATATAGTCGACTAAGAAAACAATAAATTTCGTTCTTTTCTTATTGTAGTAAACAAATACAGCATAGGATAACCATTGGAACTTGAATGCATTTTTGAGCCTAATTAAAGCGTTCTACTTATCGGTACCTACCTATTCATTCTTCACAGAAAGAGATGGTCCATTTTTCGCCCCTAGTACACGAGTCTTATCAGCGTAGTGAAAAGTGGTGTATTGAAAACTCATAATGAACCTTTCTTATAATTTTTCATACAAATTTAGAAGTTCTCACTCTGGAATGCGTTCAAATTCAAATTAAATTGCCACCATTTAGTTTTTTGAGAACCAGATAATTAAATAATGCCAACATACTCCATGATAAACTACTGATCAAGCTTCACACAACCACTGGAAGATTATCAAAACTTATTAAACAAATTATCCAAAAAAAGACCCTTCATGACAAAATAAAGATGCTTCACGTCCTAAGCTGCATGATAATTGATAATCTTATGCATTATATATTCATATAGGTAGGTATACCAGCATTCGTCGAACATACTCTTAAAAAAGATGGTAGGTACCTACATTAAATTTATCTACCTTATATTATAAGGTATATAAATTTAATGTAGGTACCATCTTTTTAAGAGTATGTTCGACGAATGCTGGTATACCTACCTACCTATATGAACGATCTCAAGCTTCGAACATTTGCCACACATCTATAATAATGAAACTATTGTTGCATGACTGAAACAATAGATGTAAGCTGTGGCTTAGAACACGGTCTTACTAACGTTACGTCTTAGCTCGTTACAGGAAATTCTCGTGCTGTTTTGATCCTTGTAGACGTTTCTTTTCCAACATCTGTCTTCTTTCAATTCATCCATAGATACTTCAACCACTTCACGAGACGGGGGGAAAAAACTCTGTTGAAGAGAAGTGCTCCCCACCAAGAAAGCTGACCCAGGTCTTCCGAGAACTTCCATATCCCAATGAAAGTTCATTTGCACCTTCAAAGAAAGTTGACCGTCGTCAAGTTTTTTCCGTGATTTTTTTCCTAGGGCCGCTCTCTCCTTTTCTATTCTTGTGTTTTTTACTCCTACGGTCTCCTGGCCCTCAGACCCTACCTGGCATTTTTGTAAGTTTTTTTTCTACCCCGTTTTTTCGACCCTTTTGGAGAAAGCATGTCGAATTCTATTTCAGTTGTGTTTCGAAGTTTCAACTGTTCTTTGATGGCAGTAAGCAGCAGGTTCTTTCCTCTCGTAGCAAATCCCCACGAAGTCAGATTCAACCAACCTCCCTGATTCAAAACTCGACAATTATTTTTCATCTACAAAAACTATTCGCTGTCATTGTGTAGAAACTCGTTTTGTTGCTCAATCATAACTGCCAAATATTTTGGGAGTTCTGATTACTTACTGATTACCCTTTCCTCAAATCATCAGATAGCGTACTTTCCATTACTTTCCCTATTGCGAGCCTCACTGTTCTTCTGGCGGTCTCATTCGTTTCTAAAAATCAAAGACTTTTACGTTTCAATAATATCACACTTTCAACAAGTTTTTGGGCTATTGATTTTGGAAAACGTCAACCCCTGTTTTCCGTCCCTCAGACATGACTGATAGGCTACGCTTATAGGATTGAATAGACTCCACAAGGGACCTGTATTTACCAAAAAATCACAGAAAAACAAACAAGTTCCATGTTAGGTAACTAAGCTAGATTTTTCAAATTCAATTTTCGGATTCTACCTACATGTTTTGAAATTGTAAACAGGAAATTTTTGGGGGAGGTTAAAAAATGCTCTCTTACTTGATTCAAAAAGCTTATCAATGAATTACAATAATAACCAAAAGCTGAAGGATCGGTTAAAACCTTGGAACACATAACTCGTACATGCATCAATGACGTAATACAAACAAAATATACCACGAATTTTATGATTCAACATAAATTATGGCAAGAGTCGCGTGATAATTAATTACCTCTCCGTCGAGGTAGATACTGGGGTGGGTTCATAGTGAAGCTATACACGAGTTTATGAAGAGAGAAAAAAAGTTTAAAAAAAAGCAATTTCGTAGATTACTTGGGAGATCCCTATCCCTTGGGTGGCGATGAAGTAATTTTCCTTCAAGGGCCGGTCTCAATTATTAGAGACCCATTATGTTCGTCAAGGTTCCTTTGTATTCTAACTCAACTACAAGGTCTCTCTGCAGCGGATTCGAGGTTCCGCGGTGCTTCAAGCGCGACGGGTTTGGCGGCGTCAGCATCTAACCATCTTGTCTTCTTTATACACCTCTGAATCCATACGCATGAAGGCGGCGAGGATGTGAAAACCCGCTAATTGCTGTTCAAGGACATGATTTGATGCGCCATTACCCGGAGTTTCGGAGGACTGATGTAGCGTGCTGATCCCTATGATGTCTGTGTTGTTCTTCTGCTATTTTATTGGCAGGATCTGCCTTAATATGTGCTGCTGACACTCCCCGTTTATCTACCTGGGGATGAATGGATAATTTTATTGTTGGGGTTCATATTTAATTTTTTAGTTTCAAACTTCCCGATTGAAACTAAAAAATTAAATGCTGTACACAACGAACATTATAATGACGGGAACGATGATAAAAACATTGGAACCAGATCAGGTAGTAGGTATCTACTTACAAAACAACAACTTTTCTACTTACAACTTTTCTAAATGAAAACTTGTTACCAAATAGTCTTCTATAAGTAGGTACTTACTATGTCACCAAACTGTATGTCGAATAAAAGTGGTGTACTATTTTGCGTGTCTAAAGACATACCCTACTCATCGCATTCCGCCTCCGAGCTCTCAAACGTAGTTCAGCTTCAGCACTCTACTAAGGCTCGCTGTTGTTGGCATGTCTTGGAAACTTATGGGACCTATTTTCGAACAATTTGAAATGCTGTCCACAAGGAGCATTATAATGACGGTAACGAGAATAAGAATAATCGAACCAGATCAGGATCGCCACAAGGAAACAGCTCCTGCAGTTGTGAAAATAACTTGTTCTAAAATCTACAGGGTCATAGCCATAGTATCATCGAAACTGAATACATAAATGGATGAAGAAGATATCATTAGAATTACTGTTCAAAAATCAAATTGTTTATGCTGTAACTGTGAAGATACGAATGAACTACAATTTACTACCCTAATATTACTGCTAAAAAAGAAGTAGGTACAGTCTTCATTCCCCTGGCACGCTATTTAGTAAATTACAGGTTTTAGGATTATTCTACGTACCTATTGTTTAGCTGTGGATATACATCATTCCACCTATCTCAAAAAAAGTTAGGTGGAGGAGTAATTTTAAAAAGCGCCCCCTTATGAATAATTGCTGTACCTACTTCGCCATTCAAATTCCGTCTTCTAGGCGGGTAATTGAGTCATTCCTCACGCTAAGGAAAAGTTCGCCCCAAGATTCATTACGCTCCCTTCTTGGCTTGCACTCTGCTGATAGGTATCACATCAGTGAATATATTAGCATACACTAACTCCCTCTCCTTGCCTCCCCCAAGACCCGCCATCTTGAAGTACTGCACAGCCTTTTGTGAACTGGGCTCACGGCAAGTTCGTTTGACGCTCTAGGCAACGGCGGGGTTGTACGAGTCACGTCATGGGGCTTTATGCACATATCCAAACAGATCGCTATCCTGAATGAAACCTCCAGTGTTTCCTATGATTGCTGTTGTTATTGCCAAAAATACCCCTCTTCATGATCTATACGCAGTAGTTTGCTATAACGATATATTCGCTGGTCCTATAGTATTGTAGGAGAAAACTGCTCAGATTCATGACTGTAGTCACATGTAACTACAGTCATGAATCTTAGCAATTTTCTATGCATAGCGCAAAGATACTAGGTATCTTGTTGAAAGTGCAGGAAATGGTGCATTTTTCTTTCTTACCGTGAAACTACCGAATTATATAGTAATCCTCCGTGATGTATTGCTACTTGTTTCCTCTCTGAGCCTCATTGTACTCTCTGGGGCTCTGAGCAATTCAATTCCAAAAATAAATTATATTATAATATGTATATTATGTTAACAAGGTCATCAGGGTGTTGGATTTTGGAACAATCAAAATACCGGCCAAACCACTACTAAGGATCCTCACCTCCCTACCAATTAAAACCGAAGCATTACAGATACAGACACGGTATTATTCAACCGAAATGGGGAACTTGCATTATTATTTTTTTATTTCTGCGTTTGAAAGTTCTTGGAGAGGGCTTTCCAAAAAGGTGCTATATGATGGGTAGCCGAAGATCGTGACGTGCCAAAAATGTGTCTCGTAATTTTAACCTAACTGACGTCACAAACCCTCCGCCAACCTTGGCTGGTTCCTCAACCCGCTAACCTAAATAACGTCACGCAGGCCCTGTTTTCTGCTTACACCAGACGTAATTGCAATTACGTCAGCTTGCATGTAAGCTGAAAATTGGCAATCAGATTTTGAGGTTCAAAATGTAAAATTCCTACCCATGCAAGTTCCCTACCTATTTTAAAATATGTATGACTTGATCCTATGGTGTCGATTTATCTCTCCATTTCTGACAACTTAATTTTCTGTTTCAGGTGAGTTGCAGACCGTTGCAAGTTTCCCTTGAGAACTGACGCCAGTCCAGTGGCTCCGGGAGGTTTTCTGCTTTTGCGGCAAAGACGGGTCAAGGCATGAAGTAGGTATGCAGTAGGAGTCCCCAGATGCAGTTGCCGGTACGTGTTGCAAGTCCTCGTGGAAGGGGTCCAGGCTCCAGGAGATGCTGGGAGTAGGAGATGCGCGGTTAGAAGGCAGGGCGAATCCCCCCCAACAAAAAACTTCCTTCCAAGGCACGGCCTGCACCCTGGTGGGGGTAACATCGGCCTTCTAGGTGGACCCCAGTCCAGCCAATTACCTCTCCATCCCTTCGCCAGTTCCCTCCTTTCGCAAAGCATTCCCGAACGGCTATCTGCAGTATAGATTCTAAACGAAAACAGCCTTTGTCCAATTAGGGGCTTCCTTCTTGTTTCGAGGCAGAGTTCAAGTAGGCCCGTTATCCACTGTTTCGTGCGTAAAAAATACGTTTTTTTTTTATCAGCCCCCACGGGAAAGTAACTAAGTACGATACTAACATTCTGTGAGTCGACAAAATATTTGAATGAAGGCTTTCTATTGTCAATAATCGGTGAATATCGAACAGTATAGTTCTCAAATGATATAAAAGCAAAAGTTCCATAGGCCACTTCTAAGAAAACACAGTTTCCCCCTTCCTGCCTAGGAACGAGAATAACTATAAAAATTGCCAGTTTTATTTCCGAATCGTTCGTAACGTATTTTTTCCAAGAGGATCTGCCATCTTTTTGTAGAGCTGAGCCGGGCTGTGAGCTTTTAAACATCACTGCTGCACTCTCGAAAGATATCCCAGGATCGCGAGTCCCACCAATATTAGCTGCGGTATACTCACCTATTAGATTTTGTGATAGCAATCAAAGTTTATTTCCAGACATAATTATTGTTAGGTACGTACTTACGTACCATTTCGCATTATACCAACCGATTTCCGTTGGAATATTTTTAGAGCTGATATTTCTAGAGCCATGGCTTCCAAACTTCTTTTCGATATAAGCGAAGGACTGTCGATAGGCGAAAGAAGGATACAACCTGGGCCAGGAACCTCTCCAGCATTATGTAAAGAAAAAAAAAACTCATGGAAATCGGTGCATGTATTTACATTCTAGCGTGATTCAAGCACATCAAATAGGCAATAAATTATGATATTTAGGCTTTGTATAGGGGTCATTTGATTTGAAACACAGGGTATCTTCCTATTTTGTTATACAATATATTATTTTCCCATCGAATTGTACACTTTCACTTGAATCTTTCTCTTTTCAAGTCGAACCTGTTTTCCTTCGATTGAAGGTATGTAAAAACAAAGGTGAAAAAAGGCTGGTGAAAGTGAAAAAGGTTCAATTGTAAGTATAAAAGGTTTAATTGAAAGTGAAAACGTTCATTTGAAAGTAAAAAGGTTTAATTCAATGTAAAAAAATGTACTCGTAATTCAATGTGAAGGAGGTTCAATTCAATACGCAAATACCTACTAATTATAATATTATTCGATAAATGTTTGAGTTTGCTTTGTCATGGGTAATACAGATAGTATAAGTGAAACTTGAAGGAAACAGTATTGAGGACAAGTCTCATTTTTCTTCATACATTTAGTGTCTCCCGGAAATCAATGGTAGTAAGAGTATAGCGACAGAGGTATAGCGGGTGAGGTAGATCTATCAGAAAGAATAATCATGATCTATGTGTCAACCATCGCTAATTCAATGTAGGTACTCCTGGGTAAATATAAATGTTGGAATACATTTAATAGTCTATTTCACCGTTTTAAATGATAAGGAGTAAATTGATTTTTTTTTTTTTTATGCCCCCAAAATTTACGAAGTACTGAATTTTATATAAAATTGTGTTCACTGCTTAGGTAGGTACTAAATTGGTAGGTACCTATGTTGAAGTGTAATTACCTCCCATGTACCTATCTGATCAGAGTAGGTACATATATTTATGTATTGGTGAAATTCCAGTGGCGTTATTTCGTCTTCATGGTGATCCCAGGTCAGTCCACGAGAGGGTCTCTGTAGCCTCCATAGTGTTGATCGAAGGAGGGTTCTGCGCCGAATGAGGGGAGTGGGGAGCTAACCCGCATGGAGGAAGGTGAGCTGCGCATGCCTCATCGTTCCCCCGTTCGAACCGGACCCCAATGGGTGTATCCGATCGCACTAGTAAGACAGTTTCGTGCATGTCCATGGGAAGTCAGTTTGCTCTTCAACTCCGGGCAGTTCGCGTGTAGGTCTAAAACTATATGCAAATTTGAATCCCAAATACGTAGATACTCACTAGCGTTTATATAGTGTACGAGGTGTATGTAGAATTCCACTTACCTAATGTTCGGGTGAATACTACCAATACCTAGGTACTTTTCTCTTTAAGGTAGGAATCATCCGATTCAAGAATCCACTGAATTTCTGTTCATGCCGTTACGTCTCTTCTAACATAACACAATGACTAACATTCTTCTGACATAACACAATACCTAATCTAGGATCACACATATAATACCTGTCACCTGTGAGTGACTCTACCATGAGTATATTTCGAAGCAATCAATCCATACCTACCTATCTGAGACTAGTGCGAAGATTCTTCACAAAAATACGAATCTACCACGTTAGCTGTAGACAATTCATCCAAACGTTGGTTCATATAGCTTCCGATTCCCCAAAAATTGAATGTCAATAAAATTCAATAATGATTAATGAGTAGGCATAATGATTTATTAAGAACTTCCTACCACTAGGAATATAAAAAATGGGGATTGAAAATTCTTTGGTCGATTAACTTTTGAGTTCATGGGAAAATAAAAAGTAATGCTTTCGCTGCCTAGGATCCATCTTATATCCACCTACTCAATTATACGCAGATAATAAAATTCTCCGGTGGTCAATTAATAAGCTTTTGGAAGTTTATGGAAAATCTTGTAATGAGTATTACAATATCCAAATGATATTACCTATGGCACCACTTCTGTAAAATTCACCACTTCTGTTAGAAATTCGGATTGAAATCAACAGCGAGTTGGTGTTACGACGCCATGATGAAAATACTCAACAGTTATGGTTGCCGCATACGCCTTCAGGGGCGTGGTAGTTAGTTCTCTTCGTTTCCGCTAGGGGCGCTGGGTTCCTGCTCGACCATCGCACTCCATCTCCCCCTTCTCCATCAACCGAAGCACCTCCCACATCCCCTCCTTCTCTCGATGGCCCGCGAGTTGCAACTTGTACAAGTCTATTATAATAATTGAGTTTTGAAGTAGGTAACATACCTAGATGTCAATAAATGTATATAAATATATCAAATGTTATTTTAAATTTAATTTTAGCTATTCCGTTATTGTATTGTATGCACATTATATTTTGGAATACATTGATTTAAGAGAAGAGAGTGGGATCATGTTGAAGAGTGATGATTATTGATAAATTCGCTCAACTTAACGTACCTACATACTCATTAAAATAAGAGTAGGTAGCTATCCAACCATGTAGGTACTGATTTCAGTTTTCAACTCATCACATGGTAATCATGTTACAATATATAATATAGAAAACGAACATTACACACATAATTATGTTACGATAATATAGAAAATGAACATTGAACCATTGTATACCTATTAAACCAAATCACACACAAAAATCCTTCATAGATAACATAAACCTCATTAAATTGAAAATTATCCTTGCACACTTGTACGAGAACCTACAAACAATCTTATTATACTTATCGAATTCAATTTCAAGACAACCGAATTGAATTGTACCTAGGTCTGAGAGTATGATTGTACAAGAATATAGAATAATGAAGAATTCCAGTGTATCGGAATTTTGCATTTTCGACTCCAAATTCGTATTCATCACTCTTGAAAACCCCTAAGTTCTCATTTTCAACTCAAACTGTTCATTAGGTTGGTTGTAAAACGAGTGAGAAGATCGCGCGTGACGTCACCTGTTATGAGGGCCGGAGGTTGCCCCCGCTTGTGACGTCATCTGTATCGATTTTACGGAAGTCGTTTTCGCTCACCTTTTTGGGAAGCTCTCAGTGAAAACTTCCATTCAAACGAATAAAATGGAATAGCCGGAATTGTCCATTCCTTGCAGTGTTGTCTCATCTATCGTAGGTATGTAATAATTTACTACTTAGTTGTTCATGTTCCCATCAGGCTATTCAATTTCAAATGTTATTGGCATAGGTACAATGGGCTATTCCATTGGGACGGAAT
This sequence comes from Lygus lineolaris, assembly GCA_030264115.1. NCBI lineage: Eukaryota > Metazoa > Arthropoda > Insecta > Hemiptera > Miridae > Lygus > Lygus lineolaris. Next base: position 14,876,708 of record JAEMON010000010.1, read on the forward strand.
TTTGCATTTTGGATCTCGAATTAGGACATTAAAAACCCCTGACAACTTTTTTTGCGAAACGTTTCTGCATGACGTCACGGTTTTTGCGCTCTCACCGAGATATTTCTTGAAGTATCATTGAAATAACCGGAAGAATACCCCGTTATGTGTCACCAACGTAAAACCTGCTCCTATTTTGTGTTACATTATTTTTGTATTTAGGCACCTATTTCAGAAAATGAATTTTTTGAACGTACGGGTCTGGACTAATATCTTTGATCGGTCAGACCCGTGTTTATTTTTCAAAGTAATCCTCGGATTATTTTTAGTTGGATTGCTAAATAACTACCCTGGTTTCAGGCTTCCAAGTTGCATAACCGACCTGGGCGCCAGTCCTCTTCTTACCTTCCTCGACATAAATAATGCAGAGCCCAGTAGCGGAGTCCCCCCGTCCGACCAATTATCCATAGAGGAAGGTTTCATGCCCTAATAAGGGTTACAGGAGGGGGGGGGGGGGGGGGGAGTGGTAGCGAGTGGAGGGGGCTCTGCCGGTAATGGCACGCCCTCATACATTATGATACGCAAGGCCTCCTTGAGGTCCCCTGCGGAATTCTTTGTAGAAAATACATAATGTATGTCGGAAAGTAGATAGCCGACTTTGACGCGAAAACGGGAGGAGCTGAAGGAAGCCTTCACTTATATTAAGAACATTTCAAACCTCTTTCGCTCGGTGGACTCTCTTTTCGTTTTCTGTTTTCTTTTCCCTTCCAGCAGGTTCGTTCTTTGAATAATGCTTGGCACGGAGGTTGGAAACCCACCCACCTATCAGCGGACCTCTGGACCGAGCCGGCCATTACTTCTTTTTCTATTCCATTGTCCCTTATTCCCGTTGACCCTTCGGGAAGAACAGAATTTCATTTTAAAGACGAACATCCTTCCCGCAACTTTTGTTTACTAGACTGTGTTCGACGGATGTCTAACTAAACCATGTAAGCGGCTGTGTTCAGCTGCGGCTAGCTATGAATTATTCACGTGTGCAAAACATCATTGATCCCCTGAAAGTGGTTCACCATGGCTCATCAAAGACTTGGCCATGTTGTCTATGTTTGTAAATCCCTCGGATTTGGAAAAACGTAAGGAATAAGATATTTTGGTTATATGAGTGTGAACCATGAGTGTCAGAATGTACGAATAGATCGATGAGAGGCATCTGGTGAAAACTGTCCTGAATCACATTCATGAACGGGCCCATACGAGCCTCAGAAACTGATGAATTCGGTTAATTATGCTTGATGATATTATTGATTCTGAATCTATATTATGCTATGCTCAGAGCGTTGTGAGATGTGGCGGCATCTTCGAAAAAGGATTGAATAGAGGTCCACTGAAGTTTACTTACATATCTTTGTCAGATAACGATATATAGGTAAGTACCTACTTATATGTCTACACGACAGAGTCATCATTGGTTATCGCTGAGTTCTGCTTAACACTGGCTACCTGAGAAAAATGGAAAAATTGAGAAGAAAGAGAAACGAGGGGAGGTTTAATAAAACGAGTGTCATGTCGTCGAGTTCCTGCTGTGGGAAGAAGAAACGACCGGCCATTTCGCGTTTATCTCGACCGATTGGGTTGGACGCCGAATTATTGATTTGGTGACTGATCATTGTAGATCTGACCTTAGATAATGATAAACTCTCAGGTAGTCCAATCTCGAAAGGTAGATAAACCTTGGGTTGGCTATCCCGAGCAGGAAGGCGGCAGCTGATGGTCGGGCGTTTCTTCTTCCCACAGCAAGAACTCGATGACTGGCCTCTATCACATTGTTCTCACTCGTTTTAATAAACCTTCCCTCGCTCCTCTTCTTCCTCCATTTTCCACATTTTCTTTGGTAATCAGTGTAAGAACTCTGATGGCAAATTTTTGTCCTACAGTCCCTACTAATTGAGAGGTCTTCTCAATATTGATGAATAAGAAATCATGGAGTTCCGATCAAATCGTATCAAACTTGGGAACTTAAATTCGGCAGAGGAAGGTAATCCACTGACGTCATGAACGTTGTAGTGCAAGCCGGTGGCTGGTAGGAGATGAGGTTATAAGAGGGGAGATGGAATGCAGGCTGGCCAGCACAACAGATCGCGAGCCCAGCTGAGCCGTTTCTAGCCTCCTTGCCGTTTTACCCCTTCGCACAGATAAGAAAACCTCCGACTCTAACGAAGTCGTACTTTCTTATTTGCGATCTCACGCAAAGACCGAGCGTTGAACCCTGTTAGGCCTATTGAAACATCAGTTAAGGATGCTTAAGGTGCGAAACGGCTGAGGCTGCATTCATTGGGAAACTTACATTCTAGAGACTCGACCTAACTGTAGATGCAATGAAAATCCAATCCTGTATGTTACGCAAGGTGGGTTCACTTTGAATGCCAACCTAGGATTGAAGGTCGTCAAAATTCCGCATTGATGGAGACTGCACTGCACTTAGGTTGTCACTTCGGATCGAGAACCAATTTATCTTAAGCATATGTTTTCTCGTTCATCAATAGTGGAATGGATAAATCAATAGCATCATACGAATATAATACAGGGTGTCTCGGAAACAGCTCTGCGAGGGGCCGGGAATCGATTCTTTGGGGAATTTCTGATCGAAAGTCTCTCTTATAGCGAATTTCGTTTAAACCCCTAGTTCTCGTGTTTTTTGACATTTTATGTTTTTTCCCGTAAATTACGTCTTCTGCCACAAAACTGGCTGTAACATGCGTTTTTAAATTTCAAAAACAAAATGGGTGGGTACCGCTGGAAAGCTCGTTAATTTCCTTTCAGAATGAGCTACACCCTTTATAATTGGATTCAACATTTTCCAAATAGAATTCAAAATTTCTCTAATACTTTTCTACATTTTCCAAATAGAATTCAAATTTTTTCTAATATTGAATTCAAAATGTTTTAAATTTAATTCAACATCTAATATTGTGAAGGGAGTACTTCACTTTTATGGACTGTATTCAATAATCTCTAATCTCTAAACGTCACTGGTGATACAGATAATGTACAGCACCTGATCCCTAGTGACGAACGTTTACCCGTGGATCGATCGCAATTGGCCATCGATTCTAGATGAAAGAAGAAGACAAGAGCTTTCTGCTACAGCCTATCATTCCTACTCGTAACATGGTCAGAAACCCCATCAAAATCGGTGTTGCAGTTCGAGCGTTATTGAGACACACACACACACACACACATAATGCACATTTCTCAACTTACAGAAATGGTTCTGGTATCGTTGAATTCATCAGAAAAAGTTCTCCTCAGCGGTTTTGCATCACGTACCTATCAAATGAGAAACGTTGTAATATTGCATTACCATTGCCTATTTACGAACGAATTTGAAGGAGGATGACCGATTTCACGATGAAGGAAGAGGTTGTACGACTGTAGCCTACAACCTTGCCGGGAACTTACTTGACATTTTGAGAGAGACCCCATCAACATCGGTGTTGCGGTTTGAGCGGTGTTGAGTCACGAACATACGAACCTACAGACACACACTTGACAATAAATGAATAGGTAGATTATTAAATACATCCGTATAAGTAAAGGCAGGATATTAAATGTCGAATTTCTTTTGGAAAATGTTGGATTACATTTTGGAAAATGTTGCATTCAATTTGGAAGAGTTTTAAATATTTGTCTGTTCCAACAAACTCGTGAGAGGAGCTCTGGAGGAGAACTGTTGTGGTCGAACAAGATTTTGTGGCCAAGTGTTTCGTGTTCCAACAGCACTGAGAGCTTGTGATGGGGGCTCCGCAGGTTCCATACATTCCATTAACAGTTCAAAAGGCGTTGATAACCTCGTGGTTCGCCTTTCGCGATTGTACGCAACACTTGGGTAACGCTGGTGGTAGCTCGATAAGGGCTGAAGGAACAAGCCTTATAGCATGTAGCCATGAGAAAGTACGGATTCCATTATACACACAGTGTAGGTGACAAGCTACTTACAATGTCTTGGGACGAGGATGTGCATGGGCTGGGCTCGCCCTTCCAATACTCTGTGGAACACAAGTGATTGGGTATTCTATAGAAATAAAACTAGAAGGATTTACAACCGCAAAAGGGAGACTCGGAAGTAGGAGGACTGAGGAGGCAGAGGGATGTAAAAAGGAACCACTCGGAAAGTACCAGAGGAATGAGACAAGGGCCCTAGCCGGTACCAAAGGAGGGGGACAATAGGAGGTGAGTAGCGGTGTTTTGAGCGGAGAGCTGCCCCATTGTGCTGAGAGGCGGCAGAGCTGAGTTACTACCTTGCCGCCGCCTCCCTTTTGTGTCCGGTAATCGCCGCCCCCGGGGTCACCTACAGCCCTTTTCTCTTCGAGGACGCCCTTCGCTATCCAGACAATCTCGTCCTCCTGTCCAATTTCTTTTGGCTCGTCCAGCCCCTTCCAACGCTTCCCTCATTCTGGTCATAGCATATGCGGTACCTTGGGTACAGACCGGAAATTTTTTCCGATTCACGATGATAGTTTTCGCTGCTGTGCAAATTTCTACTGAAGTGTTGTGGAACATCGGTCACAAGGTTTGTCCCAACTTTACGAATATTCGAATAGATAGCTGCGCAGAACCCTCTGCGCACATTCTTGTGATTATTCAAATATTCTGTCTGTCCCAACTGAATTGTGTGCAACTTACCCTACTGAAAAGATCTGTAATCCTGTTCTTACTACCAGAGCATGTTGCACACTATTCGAATATTATCATCCCTGCAGAGTTGAATCCAGGGAAATCTTCTGCTATGCCTCAGGTTTGTTCCAACTAACAGCGCCATTCAAGTAATATTAAAAAATCAGACGGAAATCCGAAATGATTGTTTACTTTATTTAGGATGTTTTCTTCAAATTCCTCAGTTTTAGGGTTCACGTAGGTGTTTCCAACTTTATTTAGGATGTTTTCTTCAAATTCCTCAGTTTGAGGGTTCACGTAGGTGTTTCCAACCTGGCTAGGTACGTATACTATGGCGGAAGTTCTTTTGCAATATTAAAAAAAATTATTTAATATTTGAGTAGGTATTTCACATAATATATTTATATTATTTGTGGCATAAATAATATAGCGTTGAATATTTCTTGGTAATTTTATGCAAAAATTTATTGTATATTTATTTTATATATTTATTTATTGTATAATTTATGTATTTATTGTATTGTAATAAATATCGATTTATTCAAGTAACGGATTCTACGCAACTATTTGCACCTACGTCTTGGTGAGGGCATTTTATGATGAGATGAAAACTGTGGCGGTAGTCCCTAATACATAATAATCATACCATTATCATCGATATCGGACTTCAACAACACGCTAATCCTCAGCATAAAGAGTCCGGTGGCCCTCTAAAACCCGATATCCCTCACAGATACCGGTGGGGAATATGGCCTCATAAAATATCCCGGCCAACTCCGCTCCGGGTTTCCAATCATATAAGCCCTTCAGCACACAATGGCCACGCTCCTCCTGCGAGCTCCCGATCCAACAAGTAATGAAGTCATAAACTCCGCTAACCAATCTAAATACAATTATTAGGTGCCCTTAATAAATATCCAGGAGATAAGATCCGTGCGGTAATTACACCCCTCTTTCTCAAAAGAGCTTCCCGAACAAGTTGCATGTTCTCATTGGTATTCCGCCCTGCCGAGATTGTGCCAGAAATGGAACCCCCACCATACAGCCTGATACTGTATCTTTTATCCAGCTTCTTTAATTCATTCAAATTTACCTGATCCAACTTTTAATGAAGAACAAAACACAATCAGGTCTCGTAAATAGTGCAGTTTTCGAAACTATTTATGGGATTTAAGACGACTGTTCAGTGATAGAATAATTACTTGAGCCCAAAAAATTATATTTTCCCAGTTGTGGATGATAAATTATTCTGGATTCCATTTCAACTCCAAAATGTTGTAGATAAAACAAATTGAAACTGAATTGATGATCGCAACCTGACGACTTGAGTGATAGGAGTGGTACTTACTAATCAAAACCCTGGATAAATTCATGGATATTTAGAATCCGTAAAATTATTTTCACTGAAAATGTGGAAACCATTGAGGGCAAATATGGGGCTTCAACTGTAAACTAGAGCCCAGTTACAACAAAATGTATTCTTATTACTAACCCTTGGGTTTTTTTAAATACAAAACAATCAGGTTCATCTGTTTATATTTAAACATATTATACTAGGTGTACTTCACTCTGTTTTTTTGTTTACTTTATTTTGTTTGAAGTTCCTGGCTGGGTTATATAGGCTATATAGCAGATATTTTACAGCATAACTCATCGCCCTTTCCTTAGTCACGTTGACAGAGTAAACTCTTTCGTAAATTAGGAAAAATTGTGCTTTCATGATATCCATAAACTCCATTTTTTGTTGACCACTCCAACGATATGAGTACGATTTTTGTGGGTTAGGTCTGTTTGTTAATTTGTCACCGTGTGTGAATAGAAAGTCTGCGATTTCCGTAAGGTTTTTCAGAAAGTGATGGGATTCTGGCCGGGTTTTAGGCTATAGTAGATGTCCCTTACACCTTCATCGTGAAATCTGTCTTTCCTAGTGACGAAGAAGCAGCAATCATGTGTGCCAATTAGGTAACAGATGTTACGGGCAATTGGGCGTTAGTTGGGTACCTACAATACTGCTCACAGGAGGAAATTAAACTTCTCCGGGAAGTAATATTTCCTGATGAAGTGTTTCACACCTCCACTTCGGCCCGTTGAAAACTGAAAATGTGTGCATGCGCCCAAGTAACCGCATAAAACTCCCCTCGCCGCGCCGTCTCAAATAACCTTTATGTATAAACCCAACGTAATTTTTTAATTGGATAAAACTTGGGAGAAAAACGGTGGAGGGAGAGAAAACTGGGCGGTTGGGCCAAAACGGAGAAAACCCTGTGGAATTAAAGGTTGAAGGGAGTCCCAAGGAAGGGGAAGAGGGTTCCACAAGTAGAAATACATTAAGTAAGTACGTGGTTAGATAATTACGAAAGCAGCAGAGCGTGAACCTGGTCTTGGGGTGGGAGGCTGATAAGCGCTCCGAGGGAAAAAGGCGAAAAACTAAGAGGAGAAATCGGACCTCTTTTTTCTCCTTCCCACCGAAGTTATAAATCTTGAGAGGAATAAAAAAAAGTATTAAAAATGAGGACTTGAAACACTTTGGTTATTAAGAGGAGGGAACTTGGAGGTAATTAGAAAACAAGGGGAGAAAGACCCTGCGGATGAAAAGATCATTGTAACCGAGCTCGGAGGAATAAGTAAGGGGGTATGAAATTGAAGTGAAGGGTAAATCCACGACCAACTCATCCTCCAAGGTAGGTAACTACCCACATAAAAACTACCTATTGCCTCTTCAAAAACATCGTATGGAGTATTTAGCTGACATTATTGTCGAAAGGCCCCAAATGTGAAATTTCTCTTGGTTATCTTGGTTTATCCAATTGCTCGATCTTAGTGAGAGGTAAAGTTGCTACCGAAGCAGGGTGTACTTACAATCACTTACATCATTATCTATTTCCGTATTCTTTCAAGTACAGACGGTACTAATATAGCCTGAGGTATATATGTGTGTCTTAGTAGCTTCCCGCATTTATAATAACCAGATTTATCTAATAATTTACAGTACCTATGCATTTGAATGGTAACTCCCAACATAAAGGAGCTTTCAGTATGAAAACTATTGGTTAAGTTTACCACAGATTTTAAAAAACCTTCAATTAGATATTACACCCTTTTCGGACGACGATTTGATATCAGGGAAGGTGCATGTTGAGGTTCGGTCTTAACATCAGACAATCTCGTACTCGTATTGACCAGAAAAGTGTGCGTGGGACAAAAGAAATTATGGAATCAATACAATTTTGGAAATGGTGTGTGAGTTTATCTACTGACATTTTCAGTTTTAATAGGTACTCAAATAATATAAGCAGTTACTAGACTCTGTTTAACGTGAAATAATATTACTAGTTTCTCATATTCCTATATAAATGACATCATTTTCTACAAGACGTAGGTAACCAAGAACTCGTACAGTGAATCTATCATCTTCACGGGTATTAAGGGTTCTATATAGTCTTTAACGGAATACAAGCATTGAAAACTATTTCAAGAGTATTTTGACTGCGGTCTCCATTAAGGAGTGAGCAAAGAGTTACACGTATAGCTGGGAGCGGACTGGGCGGGAGCGTTTGAACCGAAAATATCTTTGAGATCATCTAAAAAGATAAAGAGGCGCAACGAGCTTAATACGATGTAATTAGACAGACTCGAGGGTCAGCGGTAGGAAGAAAATATGGGCGGGAAGAAGCTTTAGCGGTTTTGATGTGTTCATTATAGTGAAGTCTTTACCCACGATAAGATGGAAGAGAGGAACCAGGAACCATTTAGTCATCAGAGAAACGGAAACTGTCAGATTGAGCAAAACTGGATGACGTCTTGAACTGCGGGAGTTGGACATTGGAGTAGTACTCATATGATGGGGCCAGGAGTGACTGACTCACAGAAGTATTGCGCGAGGTTTCAGGCCCTCCGGAGGACACAAATTGTCATCATCAGGCATGAACTCCGTGCACAACTCAAGTAGTTGGTGAGCCACCAAAAGGAGAGCAAGAGTACGCTAAGCAGTTGTACCTACGCCTAGCTTTGGAAATTTCTAAGATGATAATTATTCGCTGTCAAATAACCTACTTATTCTACTGTTGCTATTGTGATGAATCATCAGTATTTATTTCATTAACATTTCAACAGGTTCGATTCTCTGAGACGCGTACGAAGTAACGTCCGCGATGACAGGGAATAGGTGGGCGTCTGTTCTCCGTTGTTGGTTACTCCGAGCAGATGTATGGTGCGTGGCCGATTCGGTGTACATAATGAGTGTGGGACCTACAGCGGTATAAATTGATCGATTATGCGAAGTCAGTTCGAATGAGTTTGATGAACTAATAAGGAGTCAGTGAATAAAAAATCGTTCGTACGGGAGAGGAAACGGCGCCAACCGACAGTCCGTGGTCTGAATATTATAGTTGGACGGGATATCACGTGCGAACTCTCTCTCTAATGTACTTGAGGGCTTTTGAGTCCATATAAACATAAGTGGGAGGAGTAATGACGATGAGAGGGGTTCCAATACCGTACATGTTACCTACCGTCATCAGTAAAATAATTCAACTCACTTTCAATGTAATGATCGTTTACCTGATAGTGATAATGATAGTCTTATTCATGCGAAATAATATTACCTATATATACGTAAACACAAATCATCGTCCCTTGATTTACTGATTTTTGAAAACTTGATAATATACTAAGTACCTACTTCTTTCAACTTGATAATAAATTTAGTGAAGGTAATTGTTGAAACTCCACTCTCTAGAAACTTCTTTTGGGACCGAGCCGTCATTCAAACTTAGGAATAGCGTCTTGATTAAGTATTCCAATTTTTTGAAGGTTCAGAAATCCTATGTTTGATGACTTTCTGATAAGTGGCATTTCAAAATTCAATCCCAATTTTTCTTAGCCATCAAGAATGAATTAATTGCATTCCGTCCTGATGAGAATCCATGCGGTATGATTGGGAAACTACAATCCTAATGCTATGGAACCCTCACTGTGGGACACCTCATTGGACGATAAATCGATCCTAATTGAATAAGCAGTTCCCACGATCAGTGTCCGTTTCCGCTCCTGACACCATGTCGTGGTCTTCTATTATGTATGTGCCTCCCTCAGGCCGTTGGCTCTCCATCCGAACGTACATAATGTAAAAACAACCACTTTTCCTGAGGGGAGGCCTCTGGGAAGCCTTTTGTTTGCTAGTCAATTTGAGGGTAAGCTTTAATTAAATAGAAAGGTATAAATTGCGTCCGTAACCACCGTCTACTCCCCAGAAAGAGACAATCCTTGGCGATTTCCCCTCCCTCGTCCAATATAGGATTGGCCAAGATTGGACATCCCACCCTATTTTTCCTGTAAAAGGATGGTTCCCTTAACAATTCATTGATGGGTAACCATCAATCTTAAATTAACTATTCAGTTCATCACAAATTCATCAGCTATTTATTATTATTCATCCATGACGAATTGATTTAGGTATATTGGATACGCAACCAAATTATGCGAAATATTGAAAATAAGTATGTTCCTAGGTATTGCCAGTTGTTAATAGTCTGTTTGAGGACAGGAGTTACATATCAGTCCTGTTAGTTCGATGCAATAACGAAATACCATTTTGGATTCTTCTTTGTCTTCATCATCAGTTATGATACTTCGACTCCATGTTTTCGGCCTGCGATGAACGCTTCACATGCCGACTCAAGTGTCCACTTGTCATACTTAAGTGTTCTTGGTTGAAGCTCAGAACGCTGGACCAGCGTCAGAGCACCAGGTGCTCTTCACGATTATAAAGATTCTATATCATGGTTCAAAATGAAGTGGTAGGCACGGCGGTTGGATTGTTCGGAGAATTTTGAATGGCTGAGTTATTTATCATCCACAACAGTGCACCGGTTGCTCTTTTGGAATTCGAAAAACAACTTGGAGCCCTCTGAAATTTAGAGACTCCATTCCAAATGTTGATTGATCATAATAATTACTTATTCCATTAAAATAACGAGTTTCACGCGAAGCCTTAAGTTCCAACCACTCAACTGAAACGTGCAGGATCGAGATGAACTGCAGGATGAACCAGGAATCGGAGAAAGGATGGGCCTCTTCTAGGCAGCTAATTATCGCATGCTTAGCTAATGAACACGGGACTCCAGTTCCATGGCATTCCTCTTCCCCCTTAGCCCCCTTCTTCTTCTTCCATCCTTGTAAGGAATCTAGGGAGCCGGCTGTAACCCCTCTGCCATATGGCCTGGATAAGAAGCTTGGTCTCTGATTTTACTCATCACACTCATTGTAGTTTTGTTGTGAAGATAGACTATGTGCACCCCAATTGGACAAGTTTTTTTTTTTTTTAATCTACATTCTCATCATCAAATATGTTTTTCTGAGTGTACCCACATATTTTTACTCCAAGAAACTACCACCGGGTCTCTTTCATTGCAGGAATCGCCAAGAAAAATCCTTAGTCTTCAACCGGTAGTGTTGCATAAATGCAATGGATAAATGCGATATGGATATTCTAATTTGGTGTTGTTGCTCAAATAATGTCTATCAACGAGCATAATCTTCGACAGAATCGTAATCTGCTTATTAATATTACGCTTATTTGTTTGTAATGATTTGTGAATCGAATGGCCGTGCTGATTTTCGAAAGGGTTTTTCCAAAATGATAGGAAAGTTCTTGGCCCAGGTTATATGCTACAGTAGATGTCGTACATTCTGCTACATAGTCTTCATCGTGAAATCAGTCTTTTGTTTACTGAGTTGGTTACGATGGTGGCTTATGGCTGACGATGATGGCTACGATGCTGGCTTATGGCAAATGTTTGTTGCATTGATTCAAGCTTTGGGTGTACCGATTCCGATGCGATTTCTTGGTTCTACCAACGCTATCCTCCAGTATGGCGGTGGGATTTGCTTGTCGTATTTTTATTATGAACAGATGAAAGAACAGTCTGGCAACCCTATACATACCTACTTTTATGTACATTATTTAATAAGTAGGTACCTAAGTGATCAACATTTTGTGTCAACATCAACGAACTAACCGTAGAATCGATTATGTATGAATTGATCCGCTATCCCATCTTTATCTCGCACTTAATTAAGTACGATGTTTCATACAGCCCCTCTGGGCGCTGTTAACCTATCACACCCTCAACGACAGTTTATAAACGCCTCGTCGGGTTTAATTAGTTTTTTTTATCCACACCAGGACAAAACATTGTTTGAGGGATAAATATCCGCCATCGTTAGAATATCAGGCTTGAAAAGAGGGGTAGAACTACCTTCGGAAGCTGTGTCTGCAGCAGTTCCTCCCTGGCCGGGGCTTTCGCCCCTCCAAACATGTTGCTTTCCTCAAGGGTACTATCTGTCACACCCCCTACAAAAGTAGGGTTCCACTCCCCAGCGTCCCGTTTTATCACGGTTCAATGTCGAGGAAACTGCTCAATAAAAATAGAAAACTCTTCATCCCTCTCGTTCGTACTGTTTTTCTCCGCTGACGAGGAATCAACAAAAAATTGATATTTCGAGATACCACAAAGGTATTTCATTATACAGATTCCCGGGATAGAAGAAACTTTACTTCGTTGGTATACTTTCATTAATGCATTGCAACGTTTTGTTATCAGCTGTCCATTAATCATCTTCCTGTCCGTCCATCATGCCGATCTGATCAATCCCATACAAAGATTGTACCTATTGTATGGAAATCTCAAACAAGAATGCCGCTGATCTTACTTAACAGTTCTCGCAATAAGGAATCCAATAGTGTATTTAATTCATAATACGTATTTCTCCTCCTCGTTCTGCTCAACTGCAGTCTATAAATCTACTACTTAAAAAGGTAACAGCTATTTTGAGAGCCACCCATCACTGGAAGCCCAGAATAACAGATGGGTATAGCGTTAAGGCACGGCTCAATGACGATTAGATGAGTTCGTTACTTATGTCAATGGCCTAAACCCTGTACCCTTACGAACTAATCTTCTTACAAACTATGTATTTGAATAATGTACTCGTGATATTGGCGACCTTGCCTCGTCAATCTGAGAGACGATTTTGAGAGCCATTTCGTTTTTGTATCCCCCTCTCATGCAAAAATGAATAGTACGGACGAGAAATTGGCTAGTTTCAATGTAAACTTAACTACATGGGGAGGCACATCACTAGGTACTTGAATCATGAGCATAAGTTAATCTTGATGACAAATAATCTATAAAAATAACATGATGTTGCAGTGCTTATACATTTTATTGCGGTAGTGTAAACACGAGTAAAATGACAACAGAGTGAATGTTAAGAACCCAACTATCTGTAGGGGTTGTGGGATTGTTCGTATTATGACAGTCAGAGCTATGTGTTAGCGCTAATAACAAAAATTGATGGGACCGACAGTAAAGCTAATTGGTTTGATGGAGGAACCATTTCATTTGAGATATGGCGGTAGTCACAATGATGAGGTGGGAACCCCGTTTGTTGCTCGCCGATAGTTTTAAATTGGAGATTCATGTGATCGTTTAAGTGCTAAAGTGCTCAATTGTTCCGGAATCAAAAAATGAATTATGTTTATTGGTGCAACCGTTTCCATTGGATGTGAACGAGATCGGCAAGAAACGCCCTTTTGTGAAACAAAATAACGCACCTAACCCTTTGCGTGACAAATTCAACTATTGTCTTCTTATTTATTTTTGGTACCTATAACCACGAGTCGAAGTTTCAAAGGCGTGATGAAGTTTGACTCAAACTGGCCGCCCTATGCACGGAAAGTATCAATAAGAACCTCTGGTTCGATTCCCGGCGCTTCCATCACCTTTCTCACGTTCTACCCTTGAATAATAGCGTGATAGATTAGACTTTGTTGGCAGACGTCACTACAGAATATGTTTATATGGGAATGATATCAGATGCTTCCAACGGAATAAAATACTACTCGACATTTAAACAGACGTCTCCCTTGATCCTCCTTATGAAGCCGGAGGATTTCTCGCCCTTACCACGGGCCTCGCCGTAACTCATCCCTTTTAGGAAATCCCTTTCCTCGAGCCCCACCAAAGGTCCTTAGCCCTTCGGCTCAGATACGTCCCTAATGAGTTATTGATGGGCCCCCACTGCTTATCTACGCCTCCAGCGACAATGTGGAGGATGATAATGAGCGTCTTGGGGAAGCGTCTTAATGCGATCCTGACGCATTGCCTGGAGACAATCCTGCTTATGTGTAATCGAAATCCGATCCTTTTGGAATGTATAAACAAACTATTATACCACCTGCAAGCAGTATCCAAAGCCTTGATCCTTGAGCCTTCTACCACCTCTAAAATCTTGACAGAGAAACATCATCTATTAGTGTTTCTCACCTAAAAGGCCTTGGAAAGTAACAACTGCACAGCATTTAATTGTTTCACCTATAATATTTTTATTTTGTTCACAATTGAAGTTTTTTATTTTATTTTCACCTTTATTGGTATGATTTTCCGATTCTTAGTGATCGTAACATGAGAACTACTTACTCATAAGTCGCAACCATAAGTTGCAGTTTAACCGGCAATGCCTGACGTCTTTTGGTAGTGTAGCATGGAGTTTTGTTATTCCTTTCTATGGTATCCATGGTTAGCGTATACGCCTATAGGCATAAATAATAATATTATCTTTCCAGCCTACTCTCGTTTTGCCCACGCTCGCTAAAAGGGAATCTCCAGCATTCAGGCATCGGCTAGATTTGCGCACAGTTTTTGTTCATGTTTCTTTGCTGAACTGGACGAAACCATCAACCTAGTTGGGAACATTATATCATGATGGCATTTTAAAATAGATTTAGCACAGTTGTTAGGTGAACCACCACGGTCGGATCCTTAAAACTGCTCATTGAACATCTAAACGTGATATTTCATAGAGTTGTTAGTCCAGCCTGTACTATTTCTTTTGCTGGGAAAGTCGTGGTGCATTGAAACGGTTAACATTGTTTCATATTATTAGAAAGCTCCCCTGCATTCATGCTTTGACCTTCTAGAAGGCATCCACAATATTATTCTTAGTGGTATGAAAGACATGTCGCGTCGCGGCCTTCTTGATTAACTCTTGTCATTCCTCTCGTCGATCGTCTCGCATTATTTATCACATCACTGCCGCACACCTTCCAGAAAAAAAATGTGCAGCAACAAAAAAGGAAGAATAACTTTGTTGATAATTATGGGCAATTATCATGCTGAACCACGAACCAGTATTTTCGGAGCGTCGCCACTGAGGGCAGGGACTCTGGGAGATCAAACATGGCGGATGGCCACTTAGCGTACAATTACCCCTTCCACCGTCGCCCCCCTTCCTCACCTGGACTGCTGATTATATCTCCGAGCATGGCATTTCAATTAGATTTTGATTATTGCGTTAGAGCGCGAGAGAGCTTTCGAAGCGTAATCACCCAACATGCACCTCTCGATAACCTTCCCGCTTTTGCCGCTCATTACAATCATTATGCAGTTTGGGAGTTAATTTTCTGCATCGAATATGGCCCGAGTGCAATTTCATAATTAGGTCCGGTCAGAAATACAGGTGGTAATGACCTAAGCGCCCGACTCAAAGCCGCTTCCTTGCCAGCTCGCTTTCTGATGCTCCGGGAGGGCGTTTTTCATCAATTTACTGCATTTCAATTACCTATATTACATCGTGGGATTACTGCAATTTTCTACCAATTAGGTCTTTAAAGAAAAAAATGGGAAAAGCTCGTGACATTTTTTAGTTTTTAGAAAACTTGTGGGTAAGTAAAGGAGCTAAATTATTCACAGTACAATTCTAAAATATGTAGATATCAGTTATGACCGGATGTACCTACCTAATAATAACTCAATGAAAAGAAACCGGAGTCAATGAAAACTATGTATATTCCCACAATAATAATGAGTTACAAAGTTAAATATAAATTTCGATGTTTAGGGCATCATGTTGTCATTTCCAACGAAAAAAAAAACGAACGACGACGACTTTTTTTTCAAATCTTTTTTTCCCAACGTTTTCATTGACCCCGGTTTCTTTTTATTCTAATGGGTTTCCGCAACTTCTTCGCGATTGATTTAGTTCGTACCAATAACTCGTTGTTTTGATAGTTTCATAAAATACTAATCTCAGTAATGAGGTGTCTGATGAAATTTTTCGCCCCAACAGCACTTTCGGATTATACACCATATTGACACCAATATCCTCTTGTTTATTCTTCACTTATCCTGGTTTCTCAGCCTTATCTCGTCACATTCCCCCAGAGCCGCCCTTCATCCTGAGAAAGATTTTCCTGTTGAGTGTCTAGCTCAATAGTATTGGTTTAGAAACGAACGGATTCGTGAAAGAAAACTCGAATTTCGTGACATCCTCGAAATTTGATCTTTAAGCTAAGTTTTGGGCCTTGAAAATAACTTATAAAGATAGTTAGACTAATTTTATATCATAGCAAATGTAACGTTCTTTCTAATGATATATTTATTCTTAATTTTACACTGTAACTTAAGGCAGTTATGGCTGTTTTAGTGGCGTAAGGTCGAGAAAAAAATCTTAAAAGTGAAAAAAACTCACGAAGGAAAAGGTTGAAAACCACAATTTTCGTTGAAAATTACCTGAAGAATCGATTTCTGAATTTGACCCAACATATCTGTATATTCTGGGGGTTGTGAGTAGCAAAATGTCACTTCCTCGAGGGATTCCAAATTGTTGAGAATTTTCGAATGTGAGAATTACTTAGCGGGTCAACTTTTCGTAGGTTGATAAGAAAGAAGAGTGATGAAACGAAAAATTGTAAGGTTAATCATGTTATGCACAGCCTAAGCTAAAGCATGTCAAATCAACTCATGATTTATTGCTTCTAGTTCAAAATTACAGGAACCGGAGGGATTACAGGGGCGGTAGGAATTTTTGAGGGTTACTGAGAAGGGTAATATGTGCACGTTATATGGGAAATGACCGCCAAATAGCGCATGTCTATTCAATTGGTTGCTTTACGCAGACTTCAATCCTTGGCTGCAGTCTCGATCGTTCTCACAGAAATGACCTTTGACTGCTGAATTTTAGGAGAAACCTTTATTTGTGACATTTCCAAAGATGGCATTTCACCAGTTCCGCGCTCTGCTCGCAACGACCTATGAGTAGGTAGTGTTAATCAGGTCAGGAATACCTGATGTGGATTTTTGATAGAATATTTAATGTTTTTCAGTGGGATAAGGATGATAACTTACTATCATGTGAGGTTTGATTGTATTCAGGATTGAAAACTCTTTCCTATACTTAACACAAAAGCGAAAAGTAATATTACAATTTATAGGTAGGTACTGACTTATTACCTTCCTACACAGCAACCAAACGAATTCCCGGCTAACCCATTATTCCATTAGTTGGTATTAAACAATACAAACATACCATCTTCTAGTACTGAAAAACACAGTGAGCGAGAATACCTACCGTAAAAGCAGTCGCGTCGTCCATTACTGTATGGACCATTATGCCTATTCCACGCTTGAAACGGTATTTCACCTGGAATGTATTCGACTGTCATAGAGAAAAACGTGTACGCTAAATAAATTCAGGGCCTTGCGTGCATTCTAAATTACAACTGGCGGACCTCTGCACGGTCGTGGTCGTCTATTTATCCTCTCTCTCCCTTTCGAGTCCCGCTAGCAACATGCCTTTCTACCGGTTCAATGAATCAGAACTTCAAAAAAATAAGGAAAAACCGCAAAACCTATTGACATTGAGAGTCATTGATGACATGTTCTACATATGGTTAGTTTTCGAGGGAT
This sequence comes from Lygus lineolaris, assembly GCA_030264115.1. NCBI lineage: Eukaryota > Metazoa > Arthropoda > Insecta > Hemiptera > Miridae > Lygus > Lygus lineolaris. The sequence continues at coordinate 14,894,110 of JAEMON010000010.1, forward strand.
TGAATGTGAACTGGAAATCGTGACATTCTTGACTTATGTTCAGATGATAAGTAATTTACGGCATTCAGTGTTTCGGAGTGTACCGAAAATTCTTAAAAAAAACGTTATAGGCAAAAACAATTTCCAGGGTGATGTACTATGGGCGACCATTGATAGGTGATTTTTTCTTGCACAATCTTGTTTTATTTTCTTATGCAAGTACCATTGATATTAATTACGAACGTAATTCTGAGCCTCACCACTACTCAATTTTTTGTCCCTTTTTTTGTCCCATGATTTTGTACCATGATCATGTCCCATGCTCGTGTCCCAAAACGTCACACCTTATTTCGCTTGCAACCTAGTCGTTGCACTCTGTCCGACATTTTACGAACATCTACACGTTATGTAGACACTTTTTGACATTCCTTGGATATTGGTTTTGACTTTGAGTACAAAATGCGTCAATTTATGTTCTCAGTTGGCCTTGTTATCTTTGAGTTTTCGTGAGAATTCCCAGTTTAAAATAGTTGTATTATGAATAATTTCGATCGTGTGTTTGTTTAGAGGCTGTATATAGGGACAACAATACCAGTTGCTTATTATAAGACCGAACTATCCCTCCCCCTCTGAGGATCTTCTGAAGAAGAAAATCCTTCTTTGCTTCTTCTGAGGGTTGCAGTAAATCCATTTTGGCGTAGGGCCTGAAACGAATGCGGAGGCTGATAAGGATAAAACGCCGTTATAAAATGATATATACGATGGGCTTGTTTTTTTACCATAAGGAAACATTGGAAAGAAGGGTGCCGATGTTTCCGTAGCGTACATCTTACATCCCTCGTCTTCTTCCTTAATGCTGGGGGGCATTTCACGGTATGGTTGGTCTATTAGCTGTAGGGGGTGACAGACGGAGGTGCTCGACTGTGATCCAATGAGCAAAGGGTAGTTTCCGAGCCATGTGATACCTCTCTACTTGAAATTGATCAGTGAGTTGGAAAAGTAAACCATATTTTCTTCCAAGCTTTCTAGAGGAGAATTATCTTTTATTATTTTTTATTATTATTATTTTTTTTTCTTCGA
>JAEMON010000010.1:14895283-14905873 GCA_030264115.1 Lygus lineolaris
TTTCAGAATGCCTACTTGAATATCAATCGTAAAGATAGCGAATTTCAAGAAACCAGACAAAACGTGATGTCAATGAACCATTCATTCGTGGTATCGAGGGTACCTATTACTGTTTGTGGCATATTATCCCCTTTGAAATAATTGTTATGCTACTTTTCGTATATATTCTCCTTTCTCTTCATGGTTGAACTTTATTCGAATCTTCAAATCTTCTTCAAACTATTATGATGCGGTAGGTATTTAATGTCCCAAATAATTTTCGCGAAATCGAGAATATTATATACCCTTCCTAGCACTTGAAAGACGTATTAAAAAAAGGATTCAAAGAAAATATCGATATAAAAAAGTGAAAAATTCGGTGATGAAGTTATGTGTTGATGTGCAGTGATTGGCTGGGACCTGAGGATTAGACTTATTTAAGGATTATTCGACCACGAATAGCATTCCACAGCTAGTCATCGCTCATTTACAGCACTACGTCATTGGCCAGATATTCCAGATGGCTAAGTTCTTTAAATGAATCTATCCTGACCGAAAAGCAACTCTTCCGCATTTTCTTGCTTGTAGAGGAAGACCTACAGAAATCTGTCTAGAGGTGCCTACCTATTTTTCCCGTCTTTCGGTCATATCCATCGACAATTTGATGGCACATCAAAGTCTTCCACTCAGTATCATGTGTACAGCAGTAGCCACCCTCGTCTTCCTCCATGCCACCCCACCCTCCGTCTCTCACATCTTCCTGCAGCTAGGATTCTGAAAGGCTAATCCTGTTGTTCCCACTGCGCCACCGAGCCAACTTGGCCTCCTTCCAAGTCCGACCGCTCCCCCGCCAAGCCAACAAAAACCGCCCCCAACCACCCAACCCCTTCTCTAGATCATATCTGCTAATGCCCCCAGACATTTTACTCTCAGCCTATTTCTCTCATGAAGGAGCATCCTCTTTCCCCTCCCCTCTCGCCTCCACCCCTTTTGTTCTAATTATACTTTAACAACCTCATCTACATTATGTTATTCCCCATCAAAAACGTCTCTGAGAGTTACCCGCTAATAGACTGCAGGTCGACTCCTTAATTGACCCTTATTTTTTAAACCCCGCAGCTACCCTGGTTTCATCCAGTGCTGCTCAGATACCCATGCTAAACAAGCTTGTTCAGTTTGATTTCATATAATTAGATGTACCTATAAAAACCTATAGGGGAAATCATATCCACATATTCGCCTCGTTCTTGATGATCCCTCTCATAATCTGTTTGTTTTGACAGCTATAATTATTTCTTCACAATAATTACGAGATCGGTTAAGGTCGCATCGCTCATCATCTTCTTTTGAATTATCATTGCATTGATAAACCACACTTACGAATCAGACTTCCTACGAGTAATTCAAAAATCCTCACAAACTTGGTACGAAAAGCTCCTGTTATTTACATACGCACACCAATTGATAATTTTTTATAAAACCTGCTTCTCTCCACAAAACCATCTTCCATTTAAACAGGCTGATGCCCCTCTCTTACCTAGGGATCATTTATATTAATTTTATTATGTAATGAATACCAAAGTACACAAAATCTGAAGAAATCATCAATCCATCCTTTTTTAGTTTTGATACGTAACCAGGCTCGTAACCGTTACTTCTTAGGAGTGTTACGGAAGGGTAAATAGGAGCTTCATGCGATGTGGTGAGAATAACTTCAGAGCTTTCCAACGAGTGATGAACGATTTTTGTGGAGTGGAAAATAAGGAAGTTATATTCTCCCTAGCAATTGGTTGTGCGTGAAAAGCATTAGAAAACATTTGTTGGTCGAGCGGTCGGACAAATTCCAATGAATAGCCTGCTCATAATCATCATGAATGATACAATACCTAGTGGTTATTTCTCAAACTAGATGACATTGTATAATTACGGGAACTTGAGAGTAATGTAAATCTAAAGAGAGAGTAGTTTTTACAGTTTTACTGGCTACTGAAGATGTTTTTTGAGAGGACGTGACACAATTCTCTGATGAGGATTAGCATTTTTCCCGATCTTAATGGTTCACGAGGGGGGTTTATATGGATTCGCCGTTTCGAGTTGATACTAGGGGCGGGATTTACATACGGCCCTCGAGTTTCAAGGAAACCTTGAGATGTTCTTCATGGATTCCTTAAGCCGAATCTGTATTCCGAATTTCGAGGAGACCATCTCAAGGTCTCCTTGAAACTCGAGGGCCGTCTATAAATCCCACCTAGGAGCCACTGGGATTCGAACGCTGGACTGGAGCGTTCATCCGCAAAACAAAACCCCTTGATAATCATGAATACCTACATTACCTACTATTTGAATTGCTGATTTGTTTCAATATTATGTAATGATGCCGTGAGAATACCGAGGGATCATAAATTTGTTCAAAACTGTTGCAGGTGCCAATGGCCTGAGGAGACGGGGGCGGCAAACGTACACGAGGTACCAGACGCTCGAGCTGGAGAAGGAGTTCCACACCAACCACTACCTGACGCGGCGGCGGCGGATAGAAATGGCGCATGCGCTGTGCCTCACCGAGCGACAAATCAAAATCTGGTTCCAGAACCGAAGAATGAAACTGAAGAAAGAGATCCAAGCCATCAAAGAACTCAACGAACAAGAGAAACAAGCGCAGGCGCAAAAAGCCGCAGCGGTAGCGGCGCTGGCCGCGCAACAACAGCAAGATCATTAGATTTACCCCTCCGTACCTCCCTCCAAAAAAGACTCTTTTTTCGTTACAAAAAAACCTCCCCTCGAATTTATTTAATTTATTTAAAAGATAAAAAAATCAAAAATGCCAAAATGAATTATATGGGGATAGACGTCATAGCTACCATTGGCATTGATTTTACTATCATTATAAAATATTGTATAAAGAAGATTTTTTAAGTTGCCGTTTCGTGTACAGTGTGAAAAAGAAAATATGTGTTCGTTTTTGTGTTGTGTGTTCTCAACATGTGTATATGTGTATGTGTGCGTGGTCCATGCCTTGGAATATATTGGAGAGCTACGTTAAACCGCAAATGGAATGTCATAACAACCGTCTGCTCCCCAGGCAATCAAGGTAAACCACAAGTTTTGTTAAAGTTTAAACAATAAAATTGTTATTCTTTTTTTAACTGCTTGTACAGTTTATTTGTTTATGCCCTTTTTCTCTGAATTTTATCTGTAGGTTGTCCAAAAATAAATAATTCGTGACGTACAATATGCAAAAAAGAAAAAAATAGTATGAAAAGTTAACTGACCACACGCTGAAATCGTCTTGATAGACAAAAGCTATGGAAAGAAACTCCTCTGGTACCCGATTTGAAATAACTCCTACGTTACTTAATCAAGTATTTAGCCATCCGTATAGTGGAATTTATTAAACGTTATTTTGTACTTTTGTCTAGGTTTGCAAAAAAATTACTAAAAAAATAAAACAATTCAAGAAAATATATATACCTTATTTTAAAACGTAATATTCTACTTTATCCAATAATAGAAAATATGATATGGATACTGGAGACAATAATTCGAACAATTTTCCTTCAAAGCAATATTTTGATCCCGGTTTTGGGTACCTAACCGATGAAAATTCATGGTGAATCGCATCTAGGGCATAAAGCAAAGAATTGGTTTTGTTGCTTATTAAATTTCCCGCTTTCAGTTGGTTTGTTTTTCTTCTATTTTCAATTTGAAAAATGAAATACCTGCATACTGCATGTTCTCTTGTAATGACATAATCAATGTAGTAGCTTTGATGTCACTGCGCTTGTCCCTATTGTGAAAAAAATAAATATACATCATAACTTACAGGTTGTCTAAGTTGTTGGAAAAAAAAAATCATAGGAATGCAGAAATCGTAATTGATCGAATCGAATTTCTCCTGAAACTGGTCTCAAGGTAAGTGAGTGGGCAAAGCGCACCTGAAACCAACAGATTTCGAGAAAGTCAAACGCTAAAAGGAGGCCCTGCACCTTGAATTTGCATAATTTTGGGTGTAATGCATGTAGGTGCAGCCTTCTCGATGGTTTTGCACTCGTTGATGATTAGGAGGTGTTAAAAAAGTGGTTATTCGACGTTGACATCAAAATTATGTGTGGTCCAGACAATTTGGTTACATGAAATTAAGTCATTAGCTCGATAAACTTTAGATTAATATTTGTGTGGTGACTACCTAATTCAGTATCAGAATGAACACCCTTTTTCGGAAAGCAGGTGCTTAAAGAGGCAAGGGGCTGAGCCAAAAATTTTCTCTAAATCTCGGCTACTGAAGATTTTATAGGGACTTTTACTGTAACATTATTACTGCTTAGGACCAATATGTTTAAAATCGGAAAACCTCCCTCCACCCCATCAAAGTCGGCCAAAAATTGGCTGAGAAAATGGGAAAAACTAATTACGTCAGGTCCTTGGCCCCTTAAGCTTGGTCAATAAGCTGATTGCAATCAGAACACAAAACAAACAATAAACAGACAAAGACACGCAGCTACCTATCTGAAATCGATCATCACAAATATTTTGCATGAATCAAGATGATTGAAAAACTTGGAGATTTATGAAGTCAAAATGATAACAAGGGTGGAAGTTTCCAATTTGAATTTTCATAAATATACTCTGTAAGAATTCACCAACAAATAAATTCAAAACATCTGAACAGTATTTAATGGCGCCGCTGGAAGAAATTGGGTTTAGCGGGAGCAATAACTCATTTCGAGGTAAGTACAGATTTTCTTTCGTTGCTAAAGACTAATCCAATTTGAGACGAGAATGGGTACTCAACATGCCTTATCCTTCCAAACAACAAGGAACCTTCTTAGAATTTATTACTTATTAATTATTATATTACTTCTATATTCCATTCGTTTTCAAGATCAATATTTAATTTTAACGATACTGACAGTTTTATCTATAAGAAGTAGTGAGTTATCTATGAGGATGGAAGTCAGGTTACCACAGTGTTAGTATAGTTCTTTCCATGATACTCCTACGAAAATCAACCTGAAACTCTTCTATTATCTATTCTAGATTAGATCGAAAACATTGTGGATATATTCCCACGGAAAAAAATAGGGCGGCTTCCCAAAATTTAACTTTTTAATTGAGGAGATTGCGTTCGTTAGCAGTATTGAGCAGTGCTCCCTGTTTTGGTTAGAAGTATAAATTTACATTTATGCCTAATTAAACTCCGCAAGAGTTATAGGTTTTCGTTTCGTTGAGCCGAGAATAAATGTGTATTTTCATTAACGGATACAAATTGATAAGATTTTTTGGTAAAGTGGGCCGTCCCCTCTTTATTCATTAGGTAACCCGCAACACATCCGATTGTTATTCCTGCTGAATTTACTACCAAAATACAAATAGGTAAGTTCTTATCGGTCTTAAAGTGTTCGGAGAAGTCTTCATCTATTCAGTGACTCAATTTGAATTTTCTTACTCCATAAAAACATGGACTCCACGTAACATTGAGACACATTTAGAGATTAACATTTTTTTTTACGAGTTGAGGTACGATTAAAAAGACTATAATTACCTACTAGGTAGTGTATGCACTTGTAATAATTTCTGGAGTCTTTAGAGGTGAGATGAATGACTTTTGCACTTCAAAAGTCGATCGCAAACAACGTACGAAAAACGAAAAATCCTACGACCAGGGGCCTATTTCGCAAAGCTGCTTGTAATTTGTAAATTACGTTTCAAAATCGAATTTTACAAGGGAGAGAAATAATAATGAAAACACATTTTTTAAAATCAGTTTTACAAGGTTCTTATTAAATAGGAACCTATTGAAATAGGAACCTATTGAAATAGGAACCTTTGTGAAATTTTCACAACCCCTTCTTGTAAATCTAAAATACCGAAAATATTGGTAATTGTACTGGTGTTCTGGTATTTGTTTTTTAAGTGATAATGAAAGAACATCTTTCATTTTGATCGTTCCAGAATACCACGAGTTTTTCATAGAGATTATTAATATTAACCAGGAAAATGGTTGATAATTTGCTTTTTAGCTCATAATCTTGCACGCGCGGCTCATCAATAATTAGTCAGAAACACGAACTTGAAAAGCCTATTATAGTTTGAATACCCTATTATACCTAGGTTGGAGCCTATTGAGTTTGGAATAACTATCAGCTTGATAGTTGTCTCTTTCGTGTTTCTTGCCATCTATCAATCAAAACTTGAAAGGCAGGGATAGTAAGTTTCTATAGTTTTGCGTTCGTGTTTCTAGCAATCGACCCATATTTAGTCAGAAACACGAACGTGAAAAGCCTATCGTAGTATGGATTATCATAGTTTGTTATTCGACGAGGTGGTTTTGGGCTCGTGTTTCTAGCGATCGACCGATCATAAGTCATAAACCAGGGACCATATTCTGACTAATAACTCATCGATGGCTGTAGGGTGACTAGTATTGATGTACTGTGCATCCTCGCATAGAACAGCCCCAACAGATTGTGCGTACCTACTTATACACAGGTTTCGTTACTTTTTTCGTTAGTTTTTATTTCGTATGTACTTGAACAACGTCGAAATTCGTAGATTTCTCATTTCTACTCTCTTAACGGTCTTTGAGTATTCCCCTTCAAATGGTCTTAACGTATCTGAATATCTTCGGGTTTTTCATCAAAAGAATTATTCACCCGCAATCTACTTGCGGCTTATAACGGATTCATGTATACGGTCCATTCGAATAATATTGTCTTTACTCTCGGTATACTTCCAAAGAATCGATTCATCTTCGTTCATTATAAAAATGAATCCCCATCATCTTAAATTGGAGTTTGATTTCACGATGGAACGCCCTAATGCAGAACAGTGGCTTTCAGAATAAGTTTTGAGATGATTTTTGTGGTCGATCTAGCAGGTTTCACTGATCAATTTTCAGTATTTCACTTCTGATATTTTTTTGAGGCTGACCGTATAAATTGAAAAAATAAGAATTTATTGAAACAGACAAGAAAGGAAGATCATCCGATAATCAATTTCAGACAATTAGGATCATATTATGTCTGACATGTCTGAACCCAATGCATTGGGTTTAGATTAAGGATCATGGAAGAAGGAAGGTTTCCTTCTTCCATGGTTAAGGATTATATATTCATCAATCCCAAGAATTTTATTCACGTATCTACACACCTCCTTGTAGTTACATTAAAAAAAATAATATTAAGTATGTTGTGGAAAAAAAAAAGTGATTTAACTAAGAAATAAAAACTGTGTTGGTTGAGATTATGATTATCATCATTCTTTGGTTCATTTTTATTAGTTCTCAACTTTCAGGGTTAACTGTGAATATAAGTAATGATAAATCGAGTGGGGAACTCGATCTGAAAAACTTAGATTAACTTTAAAGTTTCGATAGAGGAGCGTTCAGCAATCACATCGGGAGCTCGGAGATCGGTATCAAGGGGATATTTCTCTTGGGGTTGCAACCACCAGTATTCACTATCAACTGATTGGCTTGGAGGCACCAGTTGTAAACCTCGGCAGACCTCATAACCCGCCCTCCCAATAATCGGTTTATTGTCGACCATACTCGTAAATCCGACGAGCGCGCGCCGAGGGCCGACTTTAGGACAGCCATTGTCATTATACAAACCGGTAGTTAGAGGAGATGATCACCCGATTGTCTGAAAGTGCGGAGTTGGATCACTTCGTGTTTCAATACCTGATATTCTGGACAATGCTCCTCCTTTACAGTCACGAGTTCATCACTACGAATTGCCAACTCAACTAAAACTGTCTCAAATCGTAGACCATCCATCAATAGCCTTGTGGGAGCTTTCTATTCATCTTCCAATCGTCCATCAGCTATATTTATTATGTTCCTACATTGTACCCTAAACAGGTGTACACTATGCTACTCAATATGATTGCCCGATGAACAGAATACATAAATAAATGTCAATCTAGATGTGGATGAATTTGGTCACCGGGATGGGAAGAACTATGATGGTGTGATTGTAACGTACGATACAGCACGGCTTATATTGGGACACAAGGAACTCTCTACTACATAGGAGTTATTGTCATTACTGAACCGCGAACCTGAAGGAGGCGTAGTTCGGTAAAATAGAATGGTATCAATCAAGAACAACAATACCCCTCCACCATACATCATCATTGAATGGATTATTCTGGACTAACCAGAAACTGTAAGAAGAGTCAATATATCCATAAGTGGCTTCGTGAACTCGGTAATCAAAATCTTCCCACATAATTATACCAAAGAGTAGTTATGAGAAGTTGGCCAACTGTTTCTGTAACTCATGTACTGCATTGATTAGATGCATCAATTGAACATAACAGATAACCTAAAATTTGATTGAGGTGGTATAGAAGTATCCTTATTAGCATGTCATTTGCTCTTACTGTTACTAAATTGTTTTTTCGAAGACCACCACCAAAAGCGTAACGAAAGAAGCAGTAATTTTTCAAAAATTTTCACGTACAACGAATCCGTAACTAGGAAGTTGTAGCTACCTATTCATCCCACGAAGATCTTTACCACTGCTTTCCTGATAGGTAAATGTATCACTAAATCCCTTAAAACACAATAATCGGTTATCCATAAACTGTTCTTATATCGGCTGAACTTTCTCATTTTTTTACCATTTATAAGAATGTCCCAAAACTTTACAGCTAAGTTTCATCAAGATTTCCCCCAAAATACCACCTCCTGTGGCACATTGAAGCTCAAAAACTTTATGTTTGCGTTTTTGTGTGGATATTTCCGTTTACCTAGTAATTGCAGGTATAAGTCAGTTCGTTTATTATCTAGTAAGAGTTTTTTTTCTTCAAAAAACCACATTAAAAAATAATAGATAACAGTCAGGCTCATGTGTTCCCACCAGTAATCTTAGGTCAATATTCGAACTGGATATGTGAAGAGCCCTTCCGCCTATTACTAAATCTGAAACAGTGTTTAATTGTTCAAATAATGAACCAGAATTAGCTAACCTTCTTCATCACTAATAATCATACAGAACTTTTGTTTGTGAAAGCAATCCGTTGTCTACCTACCCCTTACCTCCATTTCGCAGCGATGAAGGTTCAGGCATTAGCATAATAATCCCCACTGATGCCAATACATTGTTCTCAGTCTCGTCTAATGAGTGGCTTGCGAAGAATAATACGCGTCTATTTAAAAACTGCAAAGAAACATTATCCCTTCCCATGTCTAACCAAACAAACAAATAGGTATTAAATGCACCGTCTCGTCTTTCTTATTGAGTCACTGAGGTTTGGGATTCTCAGCCCATGAATGAGATATTAAAGAGAAGCACTTGCCAGGACTGCCTTTATCTCGCTTGTCAGATCTGGAGCCTGGTGCCTACCAACCGAGGTTCTGATAGGTGCGAGCCGCGAGGCTCGATTATGAGTTCCGATATTCATCTACCAAGTCTTAGCATCGGCTATTATACAACCTTATTGGATACCAACGGCGAAAAAAGAGAATTATGGGGATACAAAATTGATGTATCGCATGGACACGGATCCTCAAGCTATTCGGCCAATAAAAAAAAACCTCACGATCCCTGTTACAACCTTCACGTCATTCAAGGTGAACGTGAATCAAATATTTTTTGGATATTAGAGGCCCTTCAATTTGAGCTTTTTCAATCCAATCATCATTAGCTCTACCCAAAATTCTCGGTGATTATATCAAATTTCGTATATCAAATTCATCTTCATGGTTACCTACTGATATTGGCCACTGGAGGAGCACGTCACAAAACTAAATCAAATAATTAAGTATATACTCTCAATTTCTCCAAATGATAGATAATCTTGATGAGTTTACTCCTTCTGGAACGCTTGAAACCCACGGCAAACCAGGCTGTGTAGGAAGGGTGTGTTTTATAGATGTCCTAAACCCTCTTGCTTCATCGTGAAATCCGCTTTCCTTAGTAATTGTGATTGAGGTAAACACGTTCCTAAATAGGGAAGGATCGTTTAGTTTTACAACTTTTCTCTTCATTTTCGTACGTGATGCAATCCGTACGTGGTACGTAAGTGACAACTACGGAACTTCGAGTAGAATCATCCGATCTTCATTTAATCCACATCAGCACATTTTTTCTAGTTTCTCACTTCACCTTCATCGACAGAATCCACTTCACCGACTTCGTTCTTGCCTCTCCTAGTTTAAATGTTTAAAATGCCTTTCGTAATATCATTAGAGGGAATACCATTCATTCCTAGTAATATGATATACCTACAGGGTGTGGAAACAAATTCCAAATAGTAACTCCTCTTTATTCTTTGTGTAGAATCCAAATACGTCAGTTTTGAGGACATCAGCAATGCTCACTAACTCTGTTTTTCAAATGAGAACCCCTATTTTAGCGAATTTTCGAAGAAATTGAAGCTATTTGCAATGGCTTCAAAATTTGAATAATGAAAGTTTTCAAAATTTTCTTCATGGAAATCCGTTTCTGACCACTCTCAAACGATTCCTGAAAGTTAATACTTTTTTATATGTACATATATTTATATACCTACGTGTCACCGAGGAATCGAGCTAAAAATCCGGAAAATTTTTGTCAATAATATCAGAAGAAAGGATGAGTTCGTTGGCCACCATTTTTGGAGTACTCC
>JAEMON010000010.1:14906873-14922835 GCA_030264115.1 Lygus lineolaris
AAAAAACGCATTTTTGTGTGAATTACCATCTTAAACATAGGAACATATCTATGGTATATTCGGAATCAGCGTGAAATTGCGTATAGAAGTATACGCAAGTATAGAATCACCCACCAAATCGGTTAAAATGATTCTTTGAAAATTCGCTCATCAACTCATGCTGCATGAATGGGACTTTTTTATTGCAGATTCCGATTCCACGTAGAATTTTATGGAAGATTAACCTATTATTTGAATTTTAGAGTAAGCGTCAATGGGCGCAAATACGCGCTAAATGTGCACAAATGGACAAAAAATCGAGTTATGTGTAAGTAGCTATTTAATTAGGTACCACAAACATGCGACTCATGATTTTCGGGGTATTTTTTCTCGCCGAATCGCGTGGTGGTGTCAGTTTTTCGATTTGGGCAATACTACCTAGGAAAACAGCAGAATGGTACGGGATTCCACCTATCTTCAAAGCAGTATTGCGCAAATCGAAAAACTGATACTACCGCACGATTCAGCGTAAAAATACCCCAAAAATTATGTATCACATCATGTGGTCATTGAATACTTACACAAAACTCGATTTTTGGCAATTCGTGCACATTTAGCGCGTATTTGCGCCCATTGCCCCGTTCAAGTTATAGGTTAATTTTCATACAATTTCACGTAGAATCTGAATTGGCAATAACAAATGGGGGTTCCAATTTGAAAAAAATAAACAGTTATTGCGCACGTTTTGCGCATGCGCACGTGGGCAAAATTGACATATTTGGATTCTACACAAAGAAAAAAGAGGAGTTACTATTTGGAATTTTTTTCTAACATGCATACCAAGAGAAGGTGGGGGCGTACAATTGTCATATATGAGATACGCGTATAGAGAAACTTCAGACTATGATGTTCGATAGTGGTTCATTCTTCTAGTTTGATACATTTATCCATACATTTTAACGGCCAGATACTATTAAAATTGTCTTTTACTTTTCCATTTTCTCCGAGAAACCTCCCACTTCCAACTCCTTACGTCCTATTGGAGCTCCCTGGGAATAGAATGACGGGCGAGGCCTAGCGATTACCATGAGGCAATTATGTCAATCAAGCAGCGCTCCTGGGTTGGATACGCGGTAGATAGTGGCTACACGTCCGCACGGTAATTAGGTAGTATTTTATTATACTTTTTGTAAAGTATGTAATTATTTACGTTATTAGTCAATAATAAGACCAATTGCTTTCTGAAAGAGCTGCAATTACAGCCATTATCTGTATAGCAAGCTTCTCATGGAAGATGCTCCCATTTCATGAGCTTCCTTTCATCTCACAATTAAGTCAAGGATGCACTCTTGTACTCAGTGTTACCTATTATTTGTCTTCGTCGATGCCTCTACTTCGATATTATAATATTATGAACAATATAGATTTATTGATTCCGTTGAGAAACCCTTGCGGAATATCAATTAACATTTAAAGTCAACAGACAATTCACTCCCCGTCCTCCCCCTGAGAAAATTTCGTTGCTTAGCTGCGCGTCGAACCCGGGCCATGGATGAACAGGCCTAAGATTGTGCGACCACACGAGATGGCTCATTTCTTGTGTCATTCAATTAGTTTCAGAATTTGATAGATACATCATTATCAGCGTTAAAGTCAAGGCCTATCATCTCATTAAAAGGTTCTGATTCCTGGTTTTTCCATAATTCTTCAAATAGATCGAATAGATAGAGTGGTAGATTGTGCATATCCGCAGTTGGATTACGTTATAGTCCGATCAAGAACTCTTTGTTTAGAGGTCGCATTACCCACTCGGGTGTCGTGCAGTGCCATTCGCTTTGAGGTCACCATATCACGACCATCTGCGCCTTTGTTCGTCACGCCCTCGCCCAGTCGAATGGAAAACAAGACTATCGGTTGGAACTGATAGAAAGTGAGGCAGCCCTTTCGACATGTGAGCCCACATACCTGGGACCTGTGATCTCTAATTATGAGTTTTTTCAAAGTTGAAACAGGGATAATATGAAGGAGATTAAATTAATAATAGGAAGATAATATAATAGGATATACCTATTGATTGCTCGAAATCCCCACCCTAGAAGGTTTTCCATGCTCTTTAAAAGTAAACTGGTGATACAAAAATTATAAACACCTGGTCCCTAATGAGAGTCGTATTTACAAGCTAGTCTGTCGTGATGGACCTTCGATTCTAGGTGAAAGAGGAGGGTGAGCCTATTCTGCGATAGCCTTGCCATAAATTACCCATAATTTTGCACACACATAAAACCATCAACATCGGAGTTGCCGAACGAGCGGAGTTGAGTCACAAACAGACACACATTAAGTACCGAATTAAATATAGAGATGACGAGCAGGTTACCTACCCCGCTTTGCTCAGAATCACTGCACCTGTTACCCACTGCACCCTAGTTGTCGCTCATTTTAACAATCGCAATGTACTAATAAAGGGACAACAACGTGTTTTGGGGCTTCCTAGTTAGTTACTGATATTATATGATGATAAACAAAATTACTCTCTGGTTGTTAACAAATCTCGTTGTTAAGATCACAGGGAACAACTTGAAAACGAATTATCCCCAAGTCCAGAGGGAGGCCCAGTTCGTACCCTGTAACCAAGGCTAGCCCAAGTTTAGACGAAAAGTACCGAGGCGTTCTCGAGATGAATGTTACATAGCACAAACATTCAATATTTGCTAGCTTGACAGGATAGGACAGATGTACAATGATAATGTACATATTATTATATTAATATTATTATGCCTAATATCTACCCACCTATATAATAAAATACAAAAAATAATAATAACCTTGCGTTCGTGAATTGGCCATTGTTGATCTGATAATGGCTAAGTAGGTACAGATGTTCGTACGTACTGCGTAAAATAGATTTAGGCCCCAAAAAGTAACGTTGACATAAATTTAAACAAATTTCCTGTTCAAGAAAAGTACATCTTTCAAAAGGCGAAAATAAGATAGGTAGGTTAGGTATAGGTCCTTAGAAATTGTCCTTGCAGGAGATTTTTCTACAGAAAAAAGTCTCTGGTTTTGCAAGCCGGCACCCAAAACTTGGACACACCTTACCAGAATTCATATTTTTCGTTCGACTTGAAATAGCGCGTGGACGTCCAATAATGTGTGTACATAAATATATAACTACCCCTAACTCTATACTTAGAATAAACAAATTTAAATTCTGATTCTGTTATTACCTAGATTTAGGTTTACACCACTGTGCATATTTAGATTTTCTCCTGAATGAAAAGTTTTTCTCTTTCGGGTATAGTACGAGTATAATACAATTTTACAGAGTGAGGGGAAGCGAAGAAGTATAGAGAGCAAAGGGGATTAAGATGCTCCTGGGCCTATTGTTACATTGGTTGCTTGGGTCTGACCTCAGTAATAAATCTTTCGGTGCCTTTCCCGACTTGGCTACAGAAGGTAACGACTCCACACATGGTCGACCTTCGTAACTGGAGTTGAAGAGGGTGCAACTAAATAGTTGCCTACGAATGATTACTTTTTTGTTTTCCTTGGCATACAAGAAGGGTGAAAAGGACAGTATTGCAGTTCACAATTGACAGAATTCACAAACCCTAGGTAATATTATATTTTATAGTATTATTCCAATCATCATCTGAACTAATTTTTTCACGTTGAGGAGAAAATATCTGTGTGGACATAATATATGTGTCAGTAGGTATCAGTACACACAATAATGTACGTTATTGAAGATTGCGGCACCAATACGAATATACAAGTAATATTATGATCTCGAGAATTAATTTCTGTATTACAATATTTTAGAAGAATATTTGAAGAAAAACGTCTGGTGACGATTGTAGAATCGCAAACGACCATCAGAGTTCCAGCGATTTTCAGTATCGTGGAGCTTTGATGGGAATCATGGAGTTGGTTCGCAGAAATTCGTAGGTACCAACGCACACTGATGTGCAGGATGGTCAAAAATGGAGCAATTGGTAATTTTTACATCGATGCAGCGAAGTTGGTCCAATAAGTGCGAAAACGTAGACATACATAAGGGCTTGGGTGATACTAACCTAGATCATCATAAGTTCATAAAGATCATAAGTTCATTTTTGAGGAAGAAACTAACTTAAAATTGATGATTGACGATAATTGTGTCACACTATCGAGCTTTTCAAACCATTCTAATAATTTTATGATATTCAAAGAATTGGCTTTTTTATAATTTACAATAAACTTAAAATGCTCCTCATCTCCAGTTAAACATTGTGAGGGCTGCAAGTCGTATCTTTTTGCAGATTGATATCTACACAAGTAGGTATTTATTTACTGCAATAAATTGTTGGATAACGTTTTGTTTTGCTTTGTAGTACAATACCTACCTACCTTACCCCTACCTTACCTTATACCTACCTTATTGAGTGTTAGTGTACCTATAGAAGAAACGGTCTCTGGGCACCCTGCATTTTAATATTAATAGTACCTAGGTAGATAGGTAGGTACCTATCTAAACAAAATTCTCTGCCCCCAAAAGTAATAATACCATTGCACCTGCAACTCATATATATGGTGGGTGCCTACATCGTAAAAGATAGGTAAGATATATACTACGTAAGTAAAAAATACCTAGGTAAGGTATACTCGTACCTACATTCACACCTGTTATACATACACTTAGAAAGCAATAACAGGCCAGGCTGCTGTAGCAGAAAACGCTTTTAGACTCAAAAAGGCTACGAAAACGTGTAAAAAACTGCTCAAACATGTTGTCAAGTGGGTTATGCATCAGGGCTGAATAAAGCGGACATTTTATTACAGCCCCAGGTAGCCATTAATCTCTCACGAACGGGGTGGTGCGGTAGGTGGTGTCCTGCCGATGGTATACCAGTATCGTTCCCATGACAACGCTCGAGGCCCCATGTTCGGCTGACTGGCTCTCCCATCTAGCGGTAGTTTATTATACTACTCGGTCGTTAGTCGGTTCGCCAGTCTTCCGCTAGAGAGCGATACGTACGCGAGGCAACCCACGTGGGCCCCTGCCACTTTCCCGCTCAAATTACCGATTCTCTTCCCGCCCGTTCTTTGATCATAACTACCTACTAGATTGTCAACAGAAGTTTCATTATGTATTATTGTCATCCGAATCCTGGGAGCATTTATTTGTTCCCCCGTAGTGCACCTAAATCATGTTACGATAAATTAATAGTTGCAAATTATTAAACAACGGTTTATTATTTTTCTATAGATAACTGACCTACCCTTAGGTAGGTAATATTTTATTCGACATTTAGTTCTAATTCGTGCTGCTTGATATTCATATGAATAGAGGGAATCATTCTGTGGTTTACAAATTAACGGAATATTACAGATACCTACAGTAAACTGCAATTTCAATCAATCAAACCCCCCTTTATAGGCTCGGTAGTGGGTAACGAAAGGGTTCTACCTAGTACTTTACTCCTCAATTACATACTGCTTGTTAAGAATTTGTTGGTAACTGTTGTTGTAAACGTCTGCCAAGTTGGATGGGCAGTACAATAGCTTCTCCAATTTTGTAACATAGGTAGACGTATAGGTTGGTGAACATTCTACCGAAATCTGTATAATAGTTCCGGAGTAATGCCTATGACAACAAATTTAAAAATTGCGCAACCGCTAGCTATTTACTTATCCAGTTGTGACAAAACTAGCAGACAGTAGTCTAGGAGTCATCCCCCTTTGATCCTCCGTATTTCCACAAAATTGGTACCTACCTATATTAGGAACTGATAAATCTTAGTTTCAGGGAATACACGTTCGTTCATGCGTATACGCTACAAGTGGTCTGACGGCGATGAAATTACTAGGGGTCTATAACTAATAGGCGCCGTCCAGGGTCTAACCCACACAATCCCTGAAAATTGCATCGAATACGGAACATAACTTTGTATATTTGCGATTTTCAAAATGCCCTAGCTCGAAAACTTCAGATAGGAAGCTATATTTTTCCCATCGATTTCGAATTGAACACAATTTTTAGCGTCGGGTGAGACCTCGCGGAGCATTTCAGGACCAACCGTTCGCTCCCTGTAAGGACTTAAAAAAAAAGAGCAGAAACACGAGTGTGAATAGCAAAAACTACGGCTTGACCAACAATTTAATGAAATTCTAAATTGGATTATTGTTGGATGCGGATAGCGTGATACAAGTTCTCCCCTAACCTCTAATGCTTGTTTATGCATTTTAAAACTTGTATCAAAATGATCACTGGTGTAGACATAAAGATATTTTCCAATGGAGATCTCTGCTGACCTTAACAAGCCATAAAGTCAGGGCCAAGGGGGCGGACGATGAGAATGAATCCATCCACCTCGACGAAACATAATAATGTGTTTCACGTGCATTTTTAAGAGCTCAAAGAGGCTAAAAACGCAATTTTAAACACCCAATTTTTAAAAAAATGTCTTTTTTTTTCTTTTTCTTCTTTTTTTTTGGGGGGGGGTGTGCTCTATACCCCGGTATTTATTCGCTCCATTTTTGTGGTCTCCATTCTAACAACTGGTGTCAGAAGCATTCTGACAATAGCAACTTGAGTTAGCAAAACCAGGAGTGGTATGGACGGAAGTCCTAAAAAGTACCTAATACCTTTACAAAAACAAGTAGTGAACTTCATGGAAGATACAATTGATGCTAATAGACATTAAAGAACTTTTTTTGTGGTTTTTCTATTGATGAATCGTGGTGGGGATATTTAAAATCATATTCAAACGAGTCCTACGTTGTTTTTTCCACCGTCCTGGTTAAAATAGATAAATATAGGGAAGTAAATACCTACCTTGGCCAGTCCTTAGTGACTTTCAAAGGCACGTCGTCGAAACGAAGCATTTAACTGAAATGATTTCAGACTCAAAAGTTGTAGAACCAAATTTAGCAAATAAGTAACTTAATTACCTAAGTCAACAAAAATATGGAAGTTTAAAATTTTCGGTTCACTGCTGTGGTAGATTGTTCACTCTGTAACCCTAATTCCGTTATTTAATAAATTTAGAATTGGTATCCAAGTCATAGGTGATAAAACATTTATAATAGATACCCAGGGCACTTGATTTTGCAGAGCTCAAAACAATTAAAACCTCAATGAAACTAAAACCAAGCAACATATACTTGGTTCTCTTTATGACGGTGATTAGCATTTCTTTTCTAGATTCAGGCTTATACTGGTGTAGGTAGGTGTTTTATGGTGCTGGACAGGTACATGGACCCATTAGGTAAGTAGGTACCTACCTACCTATCTGTAATCAGTTCATTCTGTAACATCATGAATAGATACTTATTGATACTCCAATCACTGAACTCCATCGATAATCCAGTCACTGAACTCTTTGAGTTGTGGACCACTGACGGATTTTTATTATGGCCTATTACTATTATATTGTAGGTGCCAAGCTATTTCCCGTGCATTCATTTACCTACCTACGCGCTTGTTTTTCTTTCTCTTCAGGCTGGATTTGGAACAGGCACAACCTACCTTACGTTTCTATAATGAATGAATATTTTTACTGTTTACCGAGCTCTTCCCACCAGATATTCAAATATAGGACCATGTTTGGACCATGGTTAAACAATGAGTATTCTGTATATTCGATATTCTCTGGTTTGAACAAGGGAAGAGCATGAAGGCATTATTTTTAAGCGAAAGAGGCTTTGTTTCAAGCAATAGCGCATTCGCAGGATTGTCTACGTTTAGAGTACTATCTTGAATACCAATATGTAGGTACCTTATTTGAATGTAAAAAGTCCCAGGAACCCTTTTTCATTGCAACTACTTACGTTTTCCCACCGCCATAATAGTCGGTGTTGTTGAATGGAGAGAACTCTCAAACGACAATGGCGATCAAGGCGGGAAGCCCGAAACAGTTCAACGGTTATCCGCTAGATGGAAGCACTGCCCAATAACTGAAGCGGTCTCCCTCCGGTACTAATTCTTCGAGGTTTCCCCTCCAGCACTTGCCGGTCCCATTACGGACTCTCGGTTAACGATTTGTTTGGGTCCGTTTGTATTCACCGTCACCATAACCCCTCTCAGTCTCGCAGCCCTCCGCCAGGCCACCACTCATCGGGTCTTTTTTCGTCGCTCGTGTTCACTCTCAGTTTTCGCTATTTATAAACCTTTGCGAGCAGCTATCAGGCTGATCTTAATGAGTCTCTTCGTCAAAACATCGTATTACTACGCGATCATTTCCCAATGATTTCATAAACAGACGATGACATTCACGAGCCATTCTGGCCACACTACTAACCCACATAATCAAAACACATAATCATCTGTTATCCGTATTATTGCCCATTAACATGCCTCAACCCAATGATGGGTTAATTGCTCGTTTATTTATGTTTCTTTTCTGATTCCTACTTGCTACATCAATATTAATAGGTAGTACTTGACCTGATCCTACCTGATGTGATCAGTATTGTTCATAACTGGCATACAGGAGCCGACAAATTAGTGTTGTAGGTATAAACAGAGGCGGCTGGTCAGGTTAGCTGCCTAGCCTTTTACTTTGACTTTTACTTAAGCTAACTTTTGAATAAAAAATTTATTAGAAGAGAGTTTTTCTATCCCTGTGTTGCTATTAATTTTCTCAGAGCCTTTCCATAATAGTATTAGTTCTCATATTACGTTCATCATGAACTGTAAGGGGGAAAGCAACATAATTTAGAAGTTAGACTGGAACGTGGAGAGTCACATAGGAATGTTTTCCCCATACAGAACCTAGGAGCTTGATGTGAATAATAAGGAAGGAAGAATTTATTTTCAAGACCTACGTAGTCATTGTACCTGCCTCCTGGTAAATAAATTCAGAAGTATGTCTATTTTCCGATCAATTCAAACAATTTTCGGTCCCTTATTTTCTATAATGAACCTTTGGAATCGAGCACGAAAAAAATAGTTTAACCCCCCTCAAAATTTGATGTTTTACGTTTCAAGATACCTTTACGTAGTTCAAAGATCAGCTGTTCACACGCTTCCTTAGTTAGGTACTGAATTTCGTTAAGAATGAATGACATAACTCTCGGATGATAACAATTACAATTAGGTACCTACTCATTGTCCCCAAGAAATGATTGTCAACCTCGCGATATATTTGAGGTAGGTAGAAAATAATAAACAGTTGTGTAATAATTTGCAGCGTTTTATTCAATAATTATGATACCTTAGGTATATTCAATGATCAGCAATGTTGTCAACTTCCTTGTTTTGCAATAAATTATACCTACTCATTCCAAAGTGGCCATCATAATTGTGCCTACCCTCTGTTGGGAATTGGTACCCGGTCGGCTGTCCACTAGTAATCTACCGAAGCGGCCCCTGCAAATTATTTATGTATTACAACTTGATGATACATAATATTAATAATTTTCATGACAAAATCACCGTTCTCCCACAGGGAAGGGTTCTGTGAGCGAGTAAATTGGTAAATAGGTACAAAGGATCTATAGCTACAACGGATAATAAAATGGAAGTCATAGGAATAATAACAAAATCTAATGAGTGGGGGTTGAAACAGCGATGAATGACGCTGTTCCCCAATTATTACCTATGTCGGGATGGTTGATGGTTTATTACGTGTTTTTTCGTCCCAAATGTTATCCTACCTACGTAAAATTATCAATAAATTATTTATTTATGAAAAAATACATACAGCATAATATAGAAAAATTTCATTGATATTGGGTGTTTTATGTGGGGTAGAGGTTTGAATCTTGAGCGATTATCAGGTTTTTTTTAAAATAAGTTGTAACATCCTCATTGATTAGGTACTTATTGATTGGTAGGTAAAGGCATTTTAGATGAAACAATAAGTGGGACATGAATAACGAAATAAAATAATCTTTTCCTAAGCTTTTGACGTGCACAGTGGCTCCCTCTGATCGGTCGCATGCTGTAACTGACGATGAATTTATTAATACTCTCATCTCGCTTACAGCCTTATTGAGGTGACCCATTCAATTAACTAATAGCTATCCGTTTCCAACCACTTCCCGAATTAGTGTAGGGCAATAGGCTGTGAGAATTGTTTAATGGTATGAATTCAAGTGAGCTTATACCTATATGCGCAGTGGGTCCAAATGTAATCAAAATTGGTCGAATGGTCTCGGGGTTTCGCCTGCCAAACCTTATTATTATTACCTGGGTAGGTACTCACCTGCTGATTTAATCGCGATGACATTCGTAAGCAATGATCTCGAAACACATAGGTAATCCTTCAAATTTGTGGTAAGTTGGTCATGCTATGAGGAATTAGCGTTGGGGGGAAATTCACGTTTGCGCATTGACTGGGACCTAAGGGGTGGGATATAGGTACCTATCTATTCCCTCAAAATTTAATCAGAATCGCGTTAATAGTTTTGCAGGTAGTTTTAGTTGGGAAATGGAGTTGACTGACGGATACTAGTAGACAGACAAGGAATCAAATTATTTGTTCAGGCAGCAATTTAAATTTCTGTAGGTAGGTACCTCCTAATGCAAATAATGGTCATGCTAATTTGCATAAGAAATGTGATTTGACGTAGGTAACACGAATCATTGGCCAACGCAGGAACTTGTGGCAGGAATGTGGCTTGGCAGATCATTTCATTCATGGGGTGGAAAAGGGGACAGCGGAACGGGTGATCTGACATTTATGGGTTCAAGGGCTCAGTTTATGAGGGTGATGACTACAAGGAAGGCGAGGAGGGTCGTTAGGTGGCGAGTATGAGGAGAAGGCAGGCCATGAAGTCAGCTGATGGGACATTCACAGGGAAAAAGATCCGTTCAATGGCCACCCGTCTTGCGACCTTGAGCTCCTGTCCCCCAGCTGTTCCAACCGCCCATTTCCCCTTGAATAGTTGGGGGTCCTCCCTGGAGGTTACAACTCACCTCCGCCAGTGGTGTGAAACATTGTTCAACTTTTCTTAGCCATTTTTTGGCCGATTTTGATGCGGTTTGCGGCGTAGTGCTTGGTATTCAACCCCGGAGGGCAAGACTCAAATCAAAATAAAATTGTCGAAAATTTCCAAATTTGATTCAAATTTGCTCAGACTTGAACATTTTAAAGGATTGAAAAACAGTGTCTTGCCCTCAACAATAACAAGAAGGATCGAATCACGCATCAACGCATCAATATAGGCCGCTGAGAAAAGTTGGATACAAAATAACGGCGGATTTTGAAATTGGAGGAAAAAGGCGGTCGGATCAAAAAGAAAAGACCTCCACTAAAAGGCACCAGTTCGGCCGTCTGCCGATAGATTGAGCACCGCAGTCCAGCAGTCCCCCTCCACAGCCCGGAAGGGTGGCGCCATCTACGAACTCTCAACTCAACACCTTCCCCGGAGGTAGTCTTTGACAATACATTTTTTACTTTTTTTTCTCAGCCTTTTGTGACTTTAGGGAATTTTATCGTGACGTTTATCGTTTGTAAAAACACGTTTATGACCCTTGTTTTTCAAAATTTGAACCCTTTGAGTACTCCAAAGATTCTGGCCAACGAATCATCCTTTCTTTTGTTATTATTGACATTTTAAAATGTTTTTGGATTTTTTAGATACCTAGATTCCAGGGTAAGATCGTCTGGAATGACATATAAATAAAATATCTATGAAAAAGTGTAATCTTTGAGAATAGTTTTAGAATGGTCTAAAACGGATTTTTATTAAATGTTTGCATTATACAAATTTTGAAGCCATTAGAACATGGTATATTCGGAATCAGCGTCAAATTTCCCATAAGAACCGCCCATCAAATCGGTTAAAATTATACTTTGAAAATTCGCTCATATCAACTCATGCTGCGTAACTGGAACTTTTTCATATATATTTTCATATACGATATCTCAACCTAGGATCGACCAAAAAAAAATCCTAAAAAGTTTTAAAATGTCAATAATAACAAAATAGGCCAGGCACTCTAGGATTCTCAAAGGAATGTTTTGATTGTTTTAATTTTTTCACCCTCTATGTTTTTTGGGTCGCTGAACACGAGTGGAGTTTGCGGGCAAACATTTTGCCAGGAATTTGTTTTTTTTTTTGCTCAAATTTTAGAATTTTTTCAGTATTTGCCATATATTTCAGAAAAGGAAGCATTTTTTCGACAAGATTATTCTATACAAAATCAGGTTGGACTAAATTTCCTACATTTTTCATATGTAACGCCGCTAGATCGCGCCAAGGATGCACCAATTTTTCGACTTCGGAAATTTCAAAATTTATTCTTCTACTTTCTATTTTTACAAATCTGAGAGTTTTGGGCCAAAATTCTGCCCAGAAGTTGGTTAATTTGGCACTTTTGCTCAAAATTTGGCACATTAGTTTAGGCACATTCAGTTTTTGGCCCATACTTCAGAGAGAAAGCGTTTTCATGTCAAGATCTCTCTATGCAACATTAAAGTAGACACAATTCCCTATATATACAACTTTGTTTGCTTCCTAACTGCCAAAGGAAGGAAGCTGTGTATTCGTGCAAGAAAAAAATTGTGTCCTCCAAAATCAAAATGCCCACTTACTTTTTACGTTTCAGAGCTTTCTGAACAATTTTGGTTTCGTACCTGTCTGTGGTCAATTCCTTGTCCAGGCAAAACAATGTGAAGTTGTGGTCCAACGTTGATGATAACATGTTCAGGGATCGTGCGGGTTAGCCCCGTGACGGTCCGCTATGAATTTCATCGCCATCGGACAATTAGTAGCGTGAGCGCAAGAACAAATGTGAATTTCCTGAAACCCCGGTATCTCAGTTCCTAATTGACCTATTTCGCTCTAATTCTTTGGGTAGGTGGGTGCTGACTCAAAGACAATAACCTATGAATTTCACCTATGAATATCATAAAAACGCCTTCCGACATTAGATACCCTTGTGGGGCAGGACGCACTTCAACTCTTGATGGCCAGTCGTGGGAGACTCACCGTGGGCAACTCGACCGTTCTGGGGATCCCCGTTAGCGATCCTGTGTAGTTATACATCGATGTCAATTCCCTGTCCCGAGCAAAAGTACACATACGCCTTTTTAACTTACATACCGAATTTGATCAAATTTTCAGTGGGGTTTTCGTGCGGGTTAGCCCCTAGACGCCCCATCATGAATTTCAACGCCGTTGGACGAATTACAGAGTTTACATAATTATGTGCAAACGTGAATTTCCTGAATCACCTGATCCAATGGCTCGATTTCGCCATCTGACTTACAGTCACTACACATGCGCGAAAAATGATATTTTACGTCCAGGTTATGCTTTGGAGCAAGCTATAATTACCTATAAATCCTCATGGTAGAGACGTGCCTTCACGAAACGTTTAAAAAAATCTTAAATCTGGGTTTGGGTCAAATAACATGGTTATGGATTTGTTGGTTTTTCCCTCCTCATTTTTCATCCCATTTCCACATTCTAAACGTACATACTACATGAATACACACATAGATAATAATGTGTATTATAACAATAATTATATCTTTATGATATTACAATATTATTACAGGTACATTTGAAAAAGTGTTTAACTTCATGCATCCTTTGAGAATGGTCTGAAACGGATTTCCTTGGGTATTAAATCTAAAGGATTAGTTCCGTTTGTTATAAGAATACAATTGTTTACGTACCTTACTGGAGAATCCGTCGTGACTAGCAAGTCGAGTACAGGTGGCGAGCGCTTTCGATGTAAGGACAACATCATCAGGCCGTCGAGAGAGTACTCAAGTGTACCCAAGATTTCCTTGGGAAAATTTTAAAAACAATTGCGTACCTACTCACCAATAATTTTTGGACCCATTACAATTATTGTAATGGTGTAATTATTGCGTGTGTTATACACTGAATCTTCTTTGACAATTCTCTAGAGTCACCAACAAATATATTGTATCACCTTGGTACCTATTCCTTTTAGAGAAAGTATACCTCCCATCGAAAAATGAAATACGACGAAATTCAATCCACTTACGTCCCTCCTGTGTATCGCTCCGTGGCTCCAACAGGATAATGATTATGGATGGTCCAGTAATGACAGACTTCGAATTTGTCTGATAGCTATCAATAGGTAATTTATTGCTTACTTAGCAGGTACGACACAGTATTATACCACTTGTCCGGCGGACGCACTCTCGAAGTTCTCGGCCTATATTTAATATTTATTGCGTTCATTGCCTCAGGGGATAGAAAATGAGGTATGTGTTAATCCCAGTGAAATCCGAGGGTACTAACCTTTTAACATGATTGAGTACGATTTTTTTCCCGAAGAGGCTTCACGTGGTTAGAGTTGAAAATGAATGTTACGGGTCTTTCTACTCAGATGGTAATTGGTTCCCAAATTGGACGGTCCTTGATCCGTCAAAGAAGGCGCCATTTTTTCTTAACTGGCATGAATTGAAGAGGTGTTACCTTGATTATTTCCACGCTTCTTTACCTAAAAGAGGTGCGTATTTTATACTAAAGACGATTTCCCGTGCTAGCTTGGATAGTTTAGATAGAATCTTTCCCGTTCTCCCGACACTTCATAGGTACACCTGTAATGGTAATGCTGAATTAATATTTAAAAGAAAAAGAAAAACATTGACTTAGTTATCCTATTATTATAGCACAACAACCTGGCCACCGGAAACCTTGGCACCGTTCTGAAAAAACGGCATAAAGCGCCGAGCAAGATTAATTCACAGTCCTGCATATAGACTCTCACTTGGCAATTATATTGGAGGAGTAGATCTAATGTCAGATGTATTTATTATATACCTACCCAACAGCACGAAACCCTACTTTTTTGGCCTTAAAAACAATAGGGAATAAATATTTAGTTACCTAAAAATATTTACCTAGAATATTTATTTGCCTAATTTTTATACAATCGGTAATTAGTACCTACACCCGAATTTCTGATATTTTATGCAAGTAAGTCAACAAGGAAAGAGTGGGTCTTGCTGAAAATAAAATACCTGATACGTCATAATTTAAACGGATAATGATGTAGGTATAGGTATGCTATTTCGTGATTTTGAAGTTTTTTTCAAACGGGTAGGGTACCTAACAAATGTACGTTGAATAAAATGCTCACCTCTAACAACACCCAAAAATTGTATCTGCATCACGGTAGAACCTCCTTACTTTTACATACCTCTCTCCATTTATCATCGTACAAATTTTGTGTAGTCACATGAAAAAGGCTTGACATGAGGCTCTGCCAATGTAATGGTCAACTTCCAATAATGTTGGGTCCTTCGGAATGATCCTTGTCCATTAGTCAGTTTAAATTAAAAAAATAACACCTACTACTTATTTATATAAATACAAATAGGTTAGAGATTTCGTTTGATCCAAAAGAAAAACTCGAGAGGAAAATTTATTTAAATCTTGTTAATGGACCTTGTAGATGGTTCTTCAAATCACCTAACACCTCGTATAAGTTCGGGTAGCCGCCCTTGAACTTGTAACTGAGTTATTCGTGTCTTGGACGGTTGTGGATGAATGCTCAAGCTGATTATGCTCCGTCATGGGTGGCTCTGGAGTTTGGGCCAAAACGTTTAGGCGGGCGGCGTGACGGACATTTCGAGGAAAAAACGAAGTTACGCCTTTGAAAACCGACGTTGTTTACTTAACTGCTTCATGGAAACCGTTACAGAAAAAGTGGATGTGACTCTGTTAGTGGGAAATCTCGGTGAATTAAGAGTGATGATCATATTAATTATCTTATATAGTGTAACTACCTATGTGAGAAAGGAGGCGTTCCAAGAGATTGGCTCTAGAATAAGAAGGGTGAAGCCACCAGTAGTAGACAATATTGTGAGCATATTTCCTGGGAAATCCACGTCTTTGACCATTGGAACCTCCCAAAGTTGTTTTCACGTACCTAGGAGACAACTCGGAGACCTGAGACTTTTTCGTTGAATGAGTCCAACGCTAACTCACTAACACAGTAGCCAAGATTTTTGGTGGTTTTTCGAAGTTTTCAATTTTGGTTTATTATTTTCAATAATGAACCTTTG
>JAEMON010000010.1:14945423-14959171 GCA_030264115.1 Lygus lineolaris
CCGAAATTAGAACCTATATACACACCACTGTTGCATCTGTTAGAATGCATTATTTCGAGTTGTTATCTACGGTAGTTCTATATCGATGGTTACTTAGTGCAAGATTAGGGACATTTCCAAACCATCTTGGTCAGGATTTAAGACTTATCTTATCTCGAGCTGGCATCGTACATGAATATAAGAAAATACGCAAAAGTAAGAAAATAATACAACCACAACACTACTGACGCTACATGTTATTTGCGTAGATGGTCGTTCCACAACATAAAGTCCCTCTCGCATTTCCTACTACTGGAACAGAAAACATCAGCGTTCCCCAGAGTGGGAGGCTGCTCTCTCTCATTCACTCACCCTCCAGGGAAATTTAGTGTTGGTTTTAATCAGGGGGCTGGGCTTTCACCAAGTTTAAATTGAGTTTCGGGCCGGGAGAAAGGGGGCTACACTTCCAACGGAGTGACGTTGACAGTATATATTCAACAGCATACATTTTACATAAGGTTTCAAGTATTCTGATCCGTCAGGGAGTTTTATCTCGTCTTGTTTCTAAAAGAACGTTGTGCTTGAGCGTATCATGGGCTTACGCCCCAAATATATAAATATTTTCAACATGAAGAATAAATTTCACATGTCAATGGTTCAACACACATAATACATATAGTAAATTTTGTTCAACATTCAAAATAAATACGAACACCTACCTCTGCTCACGATGAATTATTGAATTGTGGCCATTGAACCCAAAGCCATGAAAAAGTAGGTACCAGATGAATGCAATAAATTCCCCAAATATTTTGAATAGTGTTTGTGCAAACATAACATGTATTTCCTTGATAATAGAAATTTCTGCATGCCATGCACAGGGAAACACGGAGCGATTTGATAGTTTCCAGGGCATTCCTACAAATTACGGGAGCTATTATATAATGTATATATATTTTCATACTCATATAATCCATCTGTGAACTCTGAATGTTGTGCTAGATAGGTATCCCAGTAATGGGACAGTAATGGGGAACTAAAATGGGTAGATGAAAGAATGCTCTTTACATTAATATGAACTTTCGAAATAAACAAAAATATATTTAAAATTTATTATTAATTTATTATGATTTTATACTTTCAGATTATAGCCCTTAATTATCAGGTATAGGAGCGAAAGGAGATGATGGAATCCACATGGACATGTTGAAAACCTGATGTTGAAGCAGAATAAATTTAAGAAAAGGGCTTGATCAGATTTTGATATAACCGAAAATGGCCAAAATGATGCGACAATGTTCTTGACGCATTGAAACTCATATTTTGCCATGGCATTTTTCAATGAGACTACTTAAAATTAAATGGAGGTACTCAAGTTAGTGAATGGGGTAATAGGAGAATATTGGATGCTAATAAGTTGTCAAAGAAATATGTTGCAGTGGGCCTTTCATACCATAAGCTCCTTCTTCTTTCCTCTACCTTCGTGATATTAGGTTCTCTTCTTGCATAAAAAAATGGAAGGAGGAATAAAAGTCATAACTTATATTATATATATGTCTTGGAGGGTTTAGTCGACGCTTTAAGTCTTATAGAACACTAAATCAAGGAGGGTTTTACGATGTGTGCAAAACAAAGAATGCTTCCCCCACTCCCCTCTACACTACCCTCTCTTCCTATGGAGCCCTGAGCCTTTTTCCACTCGTAAGGGCTATATGTCTTGGGATTTATGCCCCTCCGGATAGGGAACGGGAGGAATAAGGGCAGTTTTTAGGAAAAGAGTAGTCTAGACTTCCACTCCGATAAAACTACTTGTGAAGGGGGAGGAGGGGGTCCCACATAAATATTTCAGACTTTTGCCTCGACCCGCACAAACAAACTCGCGCGGAATCACAATTATCCTGGAGATAATTTATGGGTTTGTTTCGCAATTGATCCGTTCATCTGACCCAACGTTTTCTCTAGTTTGAACCTCCCTATGGTCCCAGTTTTTCGGATTTGCTGAACTAATTTTTGGTTCAACTCTTGTTTGGTAGAATGACATGGGTACCAACATATCGATAGTAGGTAAACATTTTCCTGAACAGTTAGTATGTATAGAGGGGTCGCCTAGTCCCACAACCACACATTGCAGAGAAAGTACAGCTGGCAAACAGGATAGAAGAGGAAAGTGGATTTTATATTGTGACTATTCATAGGTTCCTACTTGTGAATTTTGTATGTGTGGAATCATAACCGGCCTCAGAGGAAGCCATGGTGAAATGCGTGTCACGAGCATACCTATAAATATAAAGATCCCACCCTGAAGTAATGCTGAACAGGCGTTTCTGGGATGTTATTTCGAAGCGGGGTTTGTGAGTTTTTAGTTGGTATTTTCAGAATGGGGCCCCTAACACTTCTATGGAGTGACCGCTGTCCGCATGGAGTTACATAAACATGATTTTCTCACATCTCCCACAAAAAAATATAAAAAGAAAAAAGTAACTATACCTATAGGTTTTCCAAGACGAATTTGAGATATTCTAAACCGAATCCAGAATATTCCTAACCAAATTCAGGATATTCCAAACAAAATTCAGAATATTCCAAACCAAATCCAGAATATTCCTACCCAAATTCAGGGTATTCCAAAAAGAATTCAGGATATTCCAAACCGAATCCAGAATATTCCTAACCAAATTCAGGATATTCCAACCCAAATTCAGAATATTCCAAACCAAATCCAGAATATTCCTACCCGAATTCAGGGTATTCCAAGCCAAATTCAGGATATTCCAACCCGAATCCAGAATATTCCTAACCAAATTCAGGATATTCCAAGCCAAATTCAGAATATTCCATACCAAATTCAGAATAAATTAGAATTGAGTTCTTGAGAATGGGTCGGAAGAAGAAAACATTTTATTACGCCAACGTTTCGGATTATTTATTTATTTATTACATTAAGGATAGGGGTGGCAAACATAAATCTGACATTAACAATTGTCTGAAGGTTACATGTGGCCTAGTTGATCACAGGCTTACAGCAGGTCATAGGTTTGATTTTGATAACCTCCAAGTAGTTGATGTAGAATCTAATATGAATAAACGCCCTTAAAGGGTATGATTCATAATGCCAGAACTCCTAATACTTGCCATAGGAGGGATGACATATCCAACATTAGTTGGATATACTCCAATGTGAAAAAATTGGCGTGATTTTGACCCACCTCCTCCCAGATAAAACCCTCCACAGTGTATGATCTGTTTCTATTTTACTCAAGTTCAAGTTTTACATTCCCAAAAATAGTTTAATTCTTTTACTTTTCGAACCATGTAACTGCAAATGCAGCATTTCAAACATCTTAAAACCACAACAACACTACCCTAACTGAAAAGAATCGCACTGTTATCCTATAGCCTGTCTTGTAACCTCCATTAGTCAACTATCAACTCATTTATATTGCATAGTGGTTGTGGTTGCACAAACTGAATGAAGCATTATTGTTTTTATCAAGATTGTTACCTATCTAAATTATGTGATCTGACCGGCAGGATTATAGGTAAGAGTATAATAATTATGACCTATTCATGTACCTATTATCACTCTAGTTACCTTATTTGTTGCCTCATACAATATCTAATAGTTCCTGCTCTTGTTTTGTTGTAAGTACCTAGCAGTCCTGAGGATGGATAATAAATTACCCGAAACGTTGGCGTAATAAAAATGTATTTTCTTCTGACCGACTCTCAAGAACTGAATTCTAGTTTATATACTCACGGTCAAGAACCTTCAACAATATTATCAAATTCAGAATATTCTAAATCAAATTCAGAATATTCCAAACCAAATTCAGAATTTTCCAAACCAAATTCAGAATTTTCCGTGATACTTTGATCTTTGTAGATGGTGAAACAGCGTAGAAAAAAGTAAACCGTTGTCTAATAATAATTTTCAGCGTTTTGTGAGATAAGTAGACTCTAATTGAATCCTCCTGATAAACGATAAGTAGTATTTTCCATGAATGATATAATTTTTTGATAGGACATCATATGTAAATAACTACGAAGAAGGTTTGTAGTGAATTTGTTCTGAAGTAGGTACCTATACTTTTAGCGGTAATGATTTCCGCAAAACTAAAAGCCATAATCGACCCTCCATATTCCATTACCAATGTTCCATCCCTCATTCATGAACCATTACCCTGCCCCTCTCCATGCTCCATACAACGGACCACTCGAACAGAGATAATGGTCACATTCAGGATTCTCCCCGCCGGAGCTAGGAGGTATTATAGAATCAACCGCATACTACAAGAAAAAAAACCACCTTTC
This sequence comes from Lygus lineolaris, assembly GCA_030264115.1. NCBI lineage: Eukaryota > Metazoa > Arthropoda > Insecta > Hemiptera > Miridae > Lygus > Lygus lineolaris. Next base: position 14,949,714 of record JAEMON010000010.1, read on the forward strand.
CCTTCAGACATGATTTGTGGTGGTCCCCCCTTCACTCTCCACAAATAAACAAAAGCTACGAATGATGAATTGACTGAGAATCTATATACAAAAGGTCACACCTACTCGTTCACTATATTAATAACCAACCATTCCTGACAACCCACGAAAAAAATATCTTCCCCTCTCCGCTTGAGATTATTACACAAGAAAAAAGAATCAAATAGAAAAAAATACATTGAAAAATAAAAAAAATAAATGAAAGTTGTTCCGGGAGGGGGCCCAAGGAGATAAACCCGAAAGAAAATGTCTGAAGCTGACTTAGGTATCTCTGTTCTATTCAATAAACCGTTGCTTATCAAAGAGTCGTTCATCATTTTGAAGGGGAAAGAGGGTATCTGATAAATCACTCAAGAAAATTACACACCGCAGAACTGACAGTGAACAAAGTCTCGCTTGGGGCTGAAAAAAATCGATAATACGACTTGTATATTACCGAGGTATTATTTTCGATTAAGTAGGTGTACGGCCATGACACGTGAATTGTGACATGAAACGCTGTATTTGTTTTCATATCAACGCCGCCTTTATAATTTCGCTGACAAAGAACCCTTTTAGCAAAAACTTGTCATCTTAAAACGGAACCGCCCAGGCTTATATATCGAGAGGTGGGAAGCACCATAGAAATTAATTTGAAAGAAAATAATGTACAATATAAAAGCTATTTATTTACTACAAATTGATTAGGTTTCAATCGCAGATGAGTTTTATTTACCTCAACGCACTAACGTATTTTCCATTCTTTTCCGTACCCCCTGATTGAAATCTTATTTTTTTGAAACTTTTCTCCTACCACGTACCAAAGCCGTCACTGACCTCCAGAGTTCGAAAGCAAGTATAGATTTTATATTTTCAATTTCCTTGAGAATCATTCCTTGTAGCACAGTCCATACCATATATTATTCTTGGAGTCAAAATGCCTGAAAATGAGGATCTAGACAGGTTTTGGGCTTGGATTTTGCTTTCTCAATCCCTTTCTACTTTATATCTTTCTTCCTTTCTAACTTATATTCTACGCTCTGCAAAGGACTGCCATGAGGTGGGCACCTTCTCTACTTATTAGCTAATTTCTGGAGTGCGTAAATTTCGAAAGCTGATGAGATTGTAACCAAATTTTAAACTTTGATGAGCATTTGATGATCTTCATACCTATCCACAAGGCGTTATTTGACGGGTTTTCCAAATCTTGCCTCATACCCTAATTTTCCTTTTTTTTATAATTAAAATGTTATGTATTTCAATATTGACAAAAAAAATTTCAAGAAAAATGTGTGTAATTAAATTATTTTATCCTAAGAAACCCTATAGAATGGCGTTTGCCGATTTCAAATCCAGGTTCCCGTTCAAGACGAAATTGATAAGTAAAATTTGATCATTACAAGGCGCTACGGGGTGGCGACTTTTAAAACACTCTTAGCCTTAAACTTTTTAGCTCACTGAATTGTTTTAAAATGAACTATTGTTGGTGTAGAATCTTAATGCCATGATGATCGATATTCAATATGATTGGTATATAGATATAAATAAACATTGTTTGCGTGAATTAATTATCGATTTGGATGTTCTTAATCAATGCTTCGTTCCATTCCATTGAACTCCTGAGAGGATGGAGATCGTGAAATCACTTAAGGAAAAGGCGGTAAAGGTATAACAATAAAGAGCTGCCCGTAATTAAGGTAGGTTAAGGTGAGTGTAATGAGCCGTTAGTGTGTGCCTGGGTGGGGATGGCTCCAGGCACGGCAGAGGGGGCCGTACGGGGGGTTTATTGGCAACCTGTGGTCCTCAGGAAACTACCCTCGTTACATATGTCTTGCCGCCACACTAGTGGGCCCCCTTCCCGCCTCGTGCTCTTCCACCGTGATGCCTTCTCCCGCTAGTCCGCCTTATTTCTTCTCCTGGATCTCGAGGAGGAGAGATTTTATGGGAATGACGTCACGGCGAGAGAGCTTTGCTCTGACGCGTAGCAGTTCTTTGAAGCATTTCATCCCCAACAGTGGAATTCCAGCTGTACATACATTATTGCACAAATGTCATGAAGGCCTCAGATTTTCAAGTTACCTATTGAAATCGCTGTGTTACTTCGTATTAAGTATGTCGTGAGAGCCTGAAATATGGCTGAAATATCGCCTGTCGAATACGATAGTGCCGTTAGTACATATTTACAAAAAAAAATCATGTTTGGAGAAACTGGACGTGAAAGATTTGGCGATTTTTCAAATTGAGATTGGAGCCAATCTCAATTTATTAATTAGGGTTATATATATATATTTTTTTTTTTCATTTTCCCTACTTAGCTACCTATATTTTATTAAACGATATCAGTTTTATGGTGAAAATGTATTTCTTTATAGAATTTATGGCACTATCGCACCAGAAATTTCAAAATTTCTAAAAAAAAAGTGACGTAAGTAATATTATTCTTACTTAGCTGGTCCTGTATAAACACTTGCGTGAGGCGCATAATATGTGATTGGTTGAAAACCAATTGAGCAGGAACATTTTAAAACAACAATAATAAATTTGTATATAGATTTGTACCAGTTTATGTAACAGTATCGTAATGACTGAGTCACCGTAATGTTGAGAAACACTATCCTGAGCTTTTGACGTAAAATTCTTTTCGTGTTGAGGGAATGCGCTGGAATTTATATTAGCTCTATATTTATATAGCGAACAAACATGAAAAGGGGTGTGAGGTGAAAAACACACCTAAACCTACATCTCTTCGCACACACCCTAAGGTGAATTTTGGGGTCGTGGTGCAGGCACCGACTCTTAACGACTTGTGATTGACACGAAGCTGGTCGGTTCTACACAACCTCCTCGATCCGATCGAGTTTGAACGGCTCTGAGTCACGAAAGGCCCCTTCAGAACCCTCTGGGGCTATTTACCGCCGCGAATGCCGGTTCTGGGGTCATAACTCTGTCGCCTCCGCGGTTAAGTGGCGGATAAGAACTCTTGATCAAGGCGCAATCAACGCCTTTCCTCCCACAACAGGTGTGAAATTAACGTGAATTACCACATGTTTCAACGCCGTAATAGAAAATCGAGACGTTTGTTTCACTTCTCAAACCACTTCTCCTCTTTACCGCACTATAGGTACGGGGAATGTAGACCACTAACTTGTCTGTCATATTGACCTACATCATAGACCCCTTCCATGTATCTCATTTCTCAAAATTCAGTAGGTAGGTATAATTTTTTTAAAAGTCTTAATCTCTCTTCCTATCAAAATTGGGAGTGCTTTTGTGAAGGCTAGAATCATAATTTCATACCAAAATTCAAATTATCCATGTAAACATTCTGCTAGGTCACGGAGCGATATTTGCGAGTATAACAACGATTCCATCAACGCTTCATATGTGCCTTTGAGCCTAACCTTTGAGCAGGACCGGTAGGTACCTGCTACTAGTACTAGCTACTAGCTACTAGTAGTAACAGCATTACGCAGATGGCCTCAGCCTGGCAGGTTGTTGGGTGGTGTATTCGGGCAAGTGAGAATCCGGTTCTTCTGAGAATATATACGGGGTGTCTGTTGATATCTTGGGAAAAACTTCAGAAATAGATTCTACAGGTATTTCCAACAAAGATTGTCTCATAGATTTTTTTTTTTTTTCAATTTTGAGATTTTGTTTTTTCTTTTGACTTTACTTACATCACTAAAACAGCCAAAACTCCCCTAATTTACAGTGTAAAATAAACAATAAATATATCTTCGGGAAGAGCGTCCTACAAGAAAAACTTACTAACTATCTCCATTACAAGATTTTTAAGGCTCAAAATCAAGCCCAACGTTCAAATTTCAAGATTTTTCCTAAATTTGACGTTTATTTCTCGCATCGTTTCGCTTCTCAACCAATACTGTTGAACTGAGCACTCAATATAAAAAAACTTCCTCAGGATTTCAGCTTTCCAAATTAGTAGTACTTTTTGATTTTGGTGTAATTGAGGGAGAAAATTGCGTTTGAATAAAAAAAAGTGGGGTTTTTCGAGGAAATCGAGTGTTTTAGGGTTTCGACGACCTGACCATGACTTGAAGTCATCGTCAGTGTATCGTCTTCCAGTTAATTTTTCCCGCTGAATCGAATGGTGACACTCTCTATTCATTTTGACTGATAAAAGAATTTATTTTCTGGGAGAAATAGAGAATTTTGGACATACCACCATCTAACTCATATTTTGCAGAGCTAATAAACAATTGAGGTAAATCTGAGCAATAATTATTTGGAAAAATTCAATCAGCACACGAAGATTACCAAAATATGAGACACTACAGGTATTTTTCTCAAAAACTCATATTTTTTATCTGTCAAAATGAATCGGGAGTGTCACTATTCAAATCAGTGTGGAAACTTATCGGGAAAACGATACTTAACTCCTCCTCAAGTCATGTTCAGGTCACACCCAAAAACACTCGATTTTTTTTCTCATTCAACGCTAATTTCTCCTTCAATTAGTGCACCAAAATTGGAAAATATTACACTTTTTGAAAGCTGAGATCTTGAGGAAGTTTTTTTCCGTGAAACGATGCGTGAAAGAAAAGTCAAATTTCGGGCAACTCTTGAAATGTGAACTTTGGGCTGGATTTAGAGAGCCTTGAAAATCAACTTTTGGGTAGTCAGTCCCTACAGGAAATTGAACGATCTTTTCAATGATATATTCATTTCTAATTTTAGACTACAAATTAAGGGAGTTATGGCTGTTTTAGTGATGTAAAGTCGAAGGAAAAAACCATATCTTAAAATCGAAAAACTCAAGAAATTATAGGGTTGAAAGAAAAACTCTAAGAGACACTTTTTGTTGAAAACTTCCTGTAGAATCGATTCCTGAAGTTTTTCTCGAGATAGCTATTGTCAACCCGTATAGCGAAAGATGAGCAGCAGAGGCACAAATCACAGAGCCAAAGTTTTTCGGGAAGGCCTAAAAAAAAGTAAAAAAAGAGAGCAGAAAATTCTTTTTGCGGAAAGAAACATATTTTATCCTTGAAATAGATCACTAGGCTCCTGCTACTTTGATAATATAGACCCACAATAACCAATAAGTAAACTACTATTGACTGACAACTATGGATGCAAAGAACAATGTTGCACCCTTTGATTAAGAGGCGATTTTTCAGAGAGGAACTGTTATCATATTTTATACCACAAATTGTTTTCTGCAGCGGAATTTTGTGTGAAGTGCCTTGTTGACAAGGTAAAGAATCCTTCCCTAATTAATTTCACCGTTCCTCCACCCACTAACGAAGTTTTCTTTACATCCTCAGCAACCTCTTTCCATCGCCTTCTCCCTCTTTGGGTTAATTTGAATTTAATTTTCTCCCCATTATTTAACACGTTTTCGCTCCGCAAGAATAAAATAAGGAAAAACGTAAGGTCTGCATTTTTTGCAGGTAATGAAAGTAGATTGTGTGTGCATGGCCAGCATGTTTTCAGGACCTCGTGAGAGGAAAAAAAAGGGGATCATGTTCATTCCGCATTCACGTTAAGGGTGAGAATGAGGTTGGGGGTTTTCTTTGGTGTGTATATCGTAGATAAGGTTCTTGCTTGAGTTCGTTTTTTTGTCTGGAATGTTATTCATGGAAGGTTTTTAAAATTGCAATAGACCTCCACCGTCGTCCCTCCATCTTCCGAGTGCTTCTCCCGACTCTCCGTTTTTCCTCTTGGAATCCTGACGGATGGCGTAGGCCCGTTTTTCCGCACTTGGAGAGTAGCAGAGAAGGAGTGAAAGGAGAGGGCGAGGGGAAGAAAGAGAAGGATGAAGTGAAAGGGGACGATGAAGTGAGAGGGAAGAGGGGAGTGAAAGGGGGTAGTACAATTTGCCGAGGCGCTTCAACCCCGTGAGTTACGGGTTTTCGTGCTATTCCGAGAGCCTCTCCTCCGGGAAATTCCGGCTCAAGGTGGCGTTATTTGAGTTGGAACATTTAATTTGCTGGGGAGAAATACAAGGAATTCGGCTTCCTTACAATTATTCCATAGGAAGTGGCACAACTTTAGTAGTGTTCCAATTCATACGATATCAAGATATTGGAGAGTTCTTAATTATGTAATATTACATCTTACAACCATCAACCGTGAAAATGACAAGTATGGATAGACGGACCTGGGAGCTTGTAACATTCTCTTCCTGTAAACGTGTACGCGGGAAGAACTATGTAGGTACCTTCGCGTATACGTGTAGAGAATGCTTCAAGCTCATTGAAATATCTTTCCGTATCATTTTCGCGAATCACTTCAACGGTTGAACGGGTAAAGATGATAGGAAGTACAAAAACTTGCAATTAATTAAGTCACGAGCATAGTTGGGCACTCTCACAGATTTCTGGGTTATTCTAAAAGATTTCAGCGATTTTTTCAAAGTTTGTTTACGATTTTTGGGTAAAATCCCATCTGCATAATTTTGTGGGGTATTTCAGGTTATAGGTAAATTTTTATTCCTTCGAGGCAAAGAAACAATTATTTCTCTCCTACCCATCGAAAAACCTTGAAAATAGAATATTTTGAATAAATTTCATTTTTTAAATTCTGATTTTGAGTTATTAGAAGACGTTTTGGTTGTTATTTATTAAAATTTAATTACCTAAAGAATGTCAATAAATTTGTCCCAACTTTAAATCTAATGACACAGTATTTGTACGTATGGTTTGAAAAATGGTGGTCCATAATATCTCTTACCCTACTATTTCCAATGTATTTTGTAGATTGGTAATGATCACACCAACTCTGTTGATTTTGGAGTAGATAGGTATTTATTGTGAAATCGGAATGCTTTCCCTTCACCCAACATAATGAATCGGAGGTGTTTTGAGATTCTTTGGTCGTTCTTTTTCGTTGTAAAGTTGTCTCAATTAGTTGTTGAATAATGAGGTTGGAATACAAAATTTATGAAGTTGTCATAAATATACCTATTTCACTTATAACTCATTATTACTTCAAAAAAGCCTTGGGCTGATCATAACGAACCGCAGTGTCTTTATTGTATAGCAGATTGAGAGATTGCTCTGTAGGAGGGGTGATGTTAGGAATGGGTGGGAGAGGTTGGGGCGTCAGCGTCATATCGATTACAACACACAGCCAACGGCCCAGACCAAGTCCAGGGTAGGATGACAACCTCCAGTATATCATTATTGTACCTAGGGAAGATGTCTTCCCTGTGTAATATACGGTAACTCCACTACTCTTCGTATAAATTATTCCCTGGATCTCTTCTCTACGGGCTTAGGGGTTTGGAGGGGGTTGGGATAGCCCTTCCCGGCTTCGCACTATGTTACCCCCACCCATGGTACCATTCCTCAAAGAGATGGGAGCGCAAAGGGGTGTTCGGACGGACTGGGAGTGGGGGGGGATTTACGGCGTACGAAAAACTTGTTCACAGGGACGAGGAATAGAGACGTAAGCTCTAAGTCATATTTATTGCAAGCCTCCGGGGGACCTTCTTTTCTTTCTTTCCAAGATGTATATACGTTCCTATGTATTTCTTGGACTCCGTTCGTGTTGTTGGGAAAACGCGTAAATTTTCTGAAAAGACGCCACGAGCGAGGACTCGGAACTACCCTCGAAATCCAAGTAATACATCTTATCAAGAACATTTTCTATATTGGGTTGCGATATGTCCAAACATGGTCTGGGGAGAAGATAATTTGCTGGGAGTATCACTGACATAGAATTTCAACAACACCATTCATGTAAATATATGAACCCTTGGATTTTGGTGTTTCTGTGGCTAGATAACTAGGTATTATGTAGATAGTTTACGAGTATACTGGATAATCTACACCAAGGAATATCAGTAGTTAGATACACGATAATTTACTCACCCCTCCTCAATCATTCATAAGGGCAACTAGACGAAGTTAATATTACGAACAAAGTACGCCAAAATACGTACGAAGAAAATTATACGCCAAATTTCATGTTATCATTATCTTCAGCTAATGTCATTAAAGATCTTTCGGCTTCAGCCTAATGAACTATCCTATCCGAGGTAGTGGAGGTAGGTACTCGAATCCGGGTGGATTAGATACGTTCAAGGTGACTGCCCAATAAAAGGGATGCACTGAGTTTCATGTACGAGAAATATCTTGACCAGCAGGCGAAAAACCAGATCAGATTGGCGGTGCCTCTGAGGGCTTTACAATTGTGGTAACTGGGTATTCCTTAATACCTTATGGTTTTCGTTTCGTGCCATCCTATTTGAGAGTCCGGTTGTATAAAAAAAAGTCATCCGTACTTCTACCAAGTACAGGGCCAACTACAACTGACTGGTAGGGAAACATGTTTTTTTTTTTTTTTTTTTGGTCTTGACCCCTAAAGATACAGAATAAAATATAAGAATATATAGAAGAAATCAATCAATTAAAAATGTACGAAGATTAAATTCCCTATGCATTTCACGGATAAGCTTTTTGTCAACGTCAAACTTTTGGGTGCAGTGAGGTAGTTGCTTGATATTGAATTTGTGGGCGCGCATTCCTTTCTTACGCCCATAACCCTCATTCCATAAGTCCGAGCCTGATAGGATAGGTAAGTAGGTAGGGACATGTTAGGTTCGGTCAATATTAGGTATCGAATTATAAAATTGTCAAATCTAAATGTATTTTGCTGCATCACATGTCAAATTGAATTCTGATTTTAAAGTGGGTAACTAATGTATAATGATGATACCGTTAGTTTGAAGGGAGTGATTATATTTCGGTTCGCTTATATTTATGAATCTGCGATTTAGATCACTGATCATACGCCTTCGCACTCAAGCCTGTACTCATCGATTTCGAAGAGAGTTGAAGATGTTGGAAACTCAGATAACTGGGAGTGCCCTCAACCTCAGGGCGAATTTCTACCTGAGTCTCAGAACGTGTTCGGGTCCCCTCTTGGGATAATCTTACTGAACAATCAAGCCTTTAGTACGATTCCGTGAATTCTATTTCGTTATTGATGATTTTAATTATATATATATTTTTGAAAATAGCGAATCATTTTATAAATGGAAAAATGGTTCTTTAGGGCGCTATTTGGGGTTTTATCAAAATTCTGCTTAGGTTGTGAGATAATTTGATTACCATATCAAAAAACACCATTAATCGTTCGAAAATTTGGATGCAACATAATTACCTTACATTCTTCTGGCTTTCTGAGCTTGAATCTGCAAACATTATATTCCATTCCGTTACTGAATGGGAAGTGGAGTAAATTACACCATACAAGTGCTGGCTTCTAGCGAAAAATATCTTACTAAAATCAGGGACACTTACCCTTAAAGTTATGGTTTATGTTAGAGCATTTTACCGGTGATGAAGGGGGGGTGTATACCACTTTTACCTATTAGAAGAGTGACACATGAATTTCATCAAAATCTCTTGATTCATCGGTGAAACAGTTCTATGATGAAATAGTTTTTTTCGGCTCCCATATTTCCCTTGAAA
>JAEMON010000010.1:14968603-14980191 GCA_030264115.1 Lygus lineolaris
TAAATGCGAATACCCATGGGTAAGTAGGCCATAACGAATCATCATACCGAATTATTCCTGTAATGTTTTCAGATGGTGATCGAATGAGCGATCGATCACTTGCAAGAGAAGTCTTCCAAGAGTTTATCGGTACTTCACAGTCATCTTTTGCCAAGTATTAGAGGGAGGACTACCCATAATCTTTATTCACCCTCCTATTTCCAGTCTCCCATCTCAAAAACTAATTAACTAGCCCCCAAACTACCCCTTGTTTCCGGTCTTCGAGATTAAAAGCCACACAGCCCCAACCCTCTCATAGAAGCTTTCCAGCCCTCTATGCCTCTGTGCAATGATCAATAACAGCTTGAAATATGTATGAAGTACGTTTAACCGACCCAATGAAATCCCCGCAATAATGAATCATAGAGTCAAGCAAATTTATTTTAAGCTTTCCCTTCAAAGTTTTCAATTTCCCTCTCAAGAGAAAAGAAGAATAAATGTAGAATCCAATAGACAACATCCATTCATTTGCAGTACCTACGTCACATCTTCAACGCTTTGACCATGATCATGCTCGTCATGATCATGTATCATGCTCATGCTCGTATAACTAATGGCCACTTTGAGTCATTTATAATAATCAACGGGAGAAAAATAGGGGTAGACATTTTCATAACGCCGTACCAAGATCGAAAATTCAATAGTAGAGTGAATACCTACAAGCTATGGTTTTTATTACAATTTTAAAATTTTCCAACTGAACGACCAACCGTTTTCTCCACATAAAGGCTTCAGACGATAGGTAGATATCTAAGAAATCTAATTGAAGCAACAAATGTCAGTGAGTTCATCGGTACAGACCAGCAGTTTTGGATCATTTCTAAGGTGAAATAATAAATTATATCGGAAGAAAATCGCTTGAAAAAAGAATTTTTCGAGATTTTGGAGGGAACATTTCAGCATTGGTACATTGAAGTCTAAAATTTAATGAATCAGCCATTTGTTTCCGTTATTTTCGCTACTAAGAAAACAATCCAAACGGTAACCATTATTCACGAAGAATTTAACTACTATCATATATATTTTCACGCGCCACCCTAACTATGTTTTTTCAAATAGAAACCCCCATCTTTTATTGCAGATCCCAATTTTAAACAAAATGTCATGAGGAAATGACCCCTCATTCGAAAATGTGAGTGCGCAAAAACTTGCTCAATTACGCTCCAAATTTGCTCTAAAAGCAAGAAATCGAGGTTTTTGGGTGAAGTAAACTATCAAGTATGACATGATTTTAATGTGTTTTTTCCAGGCTGAATAACGTGGCGATATTATGTTTTTGATTCGTCGAAAAAATTGAGCAACCCAGAATTTTTCTTTGTTTTTCATGCGAATTTGAAATTTTGAAGCTTGAATCGAAAAATCAACACCACCACGTTATTCGGAGTGAAAGAGAATAACACATCAAAATCATGTATCATACCTGACAAATACTACACCCAAAAACCTCGATTTCTTGCTTTTAAAGCACATTTGGAGCGTAATTTCGCACGTTTTTGCGCATTAAAAGTTTCGAGAGAGGAGACATTTCTTCGAGAAATGAAGCGTAGTATTTGAATCTGCAATAGAAAATGGGGGTTTTCCTTATTTGAAATAACAAAGTGAGTGTGCCAAACGCACAATGTGGGGCACCAGTGTGGGGCGCGCAAACGTATTTGAATTCCTCATGGAAAATTAAGGGGAGTTACCGTTTGGATTTTTTTCTGAGGAGCGAGAAAACAGGAATAAATATCTGGTTCATTAAATGTAAGACATTCTGTAGGTAGGTGCCCATAGGCACATAATATTTGGTACGTATCAGTTTGGAGTCAAGTTTTTTATCAGTTTGGTGGCGAAATTTGTCATAAGAATGCAGCCCATCAAATTACCCTGAGACTTAGTGGTCAGAAGTACCGCTATAATGTCAGTTATAACTGCTACTAAGTACCTCCCTAGGATGGGGCAACATAACTTCCTTATTTCGTAACGCAATAAAACAAGAATACTCAAGATATTTTACTGTTTATTTTTTTCAAGTGTGGGAAATATCGTAAAGTTTTTTGTTACATGGTCTCAAAAATCATATCGGCCAGTTGACGCCCTGCATTGACGATGCACTTAACGAACCGATTTCGCGTGTTTCGCATCACCTTCTCCAACATGTCGACCGGTATGTTGACCACTTCCTCGCGAATGTTGGTCTTCAGGTCTTCAAGAGTCCGTGGACGGTTGTTTAACACCCGGGACTTATGCTAACCCCACAAAAAGAAGTCGCACGGGTTTAAAAGAAGTCGGGTGATAGTATAGCGGCCTCTCCAAAGCGCCTTTCAGAGAGGTGAGGCGACCTGGGAGTGCTCCCTCAACAAAGCAGAGGGTCACGGTAAATTCATACCGTTATGTCGACACGCTTGAGGAATTTTTTGTCCGCAAACTTGATGAAAATTTCACCCATTTAATGGGCCTAGGGAATGTATGGTTCCAACATGACGGAGCAACGGCTCACGGTGATGGCTTACTAATAGTTGAGGGAGCCTCATTTCTCTGAAAGGCGCTCTGGAGTGGCCGCTACTATCACCCGATTTAACCCCGTGCGACTTCTTTTTGTGGGGTTACGTTAAGTCTCGGGTCTTCAAAACCATCCACAGACTCTTGAAGACCTGAAGACCAACATTCACGAAGAAGTGGCCAACATACCGATCGACATGTTGGAGAAGGTGATGCGAAACACGCGAAATCGGTTCGTTAAGTGCATCGTCAATGCAGGGCGTCAATAAATTGGCCGATATGATTTCTAAGACCATGTAACAAAAAACTTTGTGATATTTCCTACATTTATAAAAAAATAAAATAAAATAAACTTAAAATATCTTTAGTACTTCTTGTTTTATTGCGATACAAAATAAGGAAGTTAAGCTGCCCCACCCTGTATCATACCTAAATGCTAGGAAATGTTATTTAGAAATAACATGTCGTACTGCTTCATAATATGATATGAAGGCATTACTGAATGCTGCACACTTACTTTCATTCAGTGGATATCCTTGCAGAACATTTGTAAAATATTATGCCTACCTATCTAACATTTTGGACTGATTTCAATATCTTGTTTTTCTTCGAAAATTAACTGCTCTTCGAAATTCCCGAAATTGAACTAGGGCTAATGGTTTATTCATGGCAATAAGTGATGCCTGGTGCATTCTCGAAGGGATTTAATTATCTTATGCCATAGATAAATATTTGACAGAAATTGTAAAACAATGCATGACTACCTAGGTACTATACTTAGTTGAAAATTATGTGGCATCTGTTTGTTCAAAATTAGGTATATACTCCAAAATATTTGAAAATGCAAAGGAATTCGTGCCTCAAATCGTCAAGAGATTTGAACCCGGAACTAATTCCTACCCAAACTTCCTGACTCCCGAGAATTATTCCCCTAAAACTTGAATATTGCACAAATTCATTCCACTAATCTCACATCTGCTCTCCGAAACCCGAAGCCGGCAAAGCGTATCGCCTAATGTAAACCACAGCGCTCCGGCAGTGCATTTACCACATATAATTGTGTGAAGCAACCCCCCTCTACTTCCTTCTCGTCCCTACAGTTTCAACCTACGGAGGGACCGTGATTTATCACTTTGTGGTTGTTTCCTGGTGATATATGCCAGGCCTGCGCGGACTGCCATGGCGTATTAATGGTCTTCATCCGTATTATCTCACCTTCACAAGTTAGGCCCCCGCACGATTCCAGCCCTCAGTCCCAAAACTAATACGTGCCTTCCCGGGTTAATGTATTGCCAACTTATTATTCCCTCGGAAAATGTATCGGAGTAGCTCGCGAGTGGTCTCGTGTAAACTTTGTCAATTTTCAACCCGAATTCGAATGAGATTCCTCTGGTTTTCTAACTCAAATCAATATTCACTAAATCAAAAATGCATCATTCCCACTCCTACAAAAATTCGGCCATTACGTAGGTACCCAGTTAGGTTAAATGACGAACACAGATACCCGAAACTGCGTGACGATTCGAATTCGTGTTGCAGGCACTTCATCGTACTCTAAATTATTATTATTATCCAATATAGTTCCATGCTTCAATGATTCAGGTGAGTAACATACTAGGTACCTACGTATTTGATGAAGATTAGGATGAATGCCGAAATGGGTGATCAATACATTTTGAAGGCTTGCACGAGTAGGTTTAATTTATTCAATTTCATGGAGTTTCAATGTTGGATATCTGGGGTTTTACTAAAGGGGCTGTGGCTTTTCTTTAAGCTACCAACAAGCTGATGAATTTATAGCTGTTCCCAATCAAATTCAACGTTTTCCCAATAAAATTTAACATTTCCCCAATCAAATTCAATACTCTCCCAATCAAATGTTGAATTCGATTGGGAAGAGCTATACTTAGTTACCTACTTGATTATATGTAAACAGTCAGATTTCTTTGAGTTTTCGGAGAAAGGCTTTTTGTTTCCCCACTAGGTACCGAAGGTAAGGAAGCCTTTTGTTTGGTAACAACCGGTCATGAGATGTCGGGCAATTTTCGAATCTTGGTCAGGACACTTCCGAATCCCCACCAATCAAGTCGAAAATTGAGTTTTGATAGATTAGATAAGTAAAAATTGAGCTCCCAGATCGGCTGAGTCAAAAATAAGCTCCCTAATCAGCTGAGTCCAAAATTGAGCTCTTACATCCGCTGACTCGAAAATTGAGCTCATAGATCAGGCGTGTTGAAAATTGAGCTCTCTGATCAACTGAGTCGATAAATGAACTTTTAGATCAGCTGATTCGAAAATTGAGCTCATAGATCAACTGAGTTAAAAATTGTGCTCCCCGATTAGTTGTGTTGCAAATTGTGCTCCCAGATTAACTTTACGCCAAAATTTAATAATTTGATTTTAATAATTTATTTAATTAATAATTTGAAATTTAATAATTTGATTTAATAAAAATAATTTGATGTACAGGATTGGAAAAATATGTTTTGAGTCATAATTTTTTCTCCAGCTAATTCTATTTTACCACAAGTGAGAGACATGGCATACTTAATTTTTTCTTGAACATAACCATCGTTTGGGCTACAGTTTAAAAGAATCAGAAGTAAACTTTTTAGGCAAATCGAAGAGGTGCAGGAGTCTCCAAAAATTGTAATTAGGTACCTACCTATATAATACACACCTGGTATAGAATGATAATTTTTAAATTCATGACATGTGTGAATTTTAATTTTTGAAACCACAAAGTCGTCATATTTTTATACAATTCGGAAATAATGTTTCTTCTTCTAAAATGCTTTTTATACGTTATTTAAATAAAATGTGAATTTCGCCACACTGTTCCTATTCTGAGGTATTTTATAATTGACTGTTCCTGAATGTAGGTAACATATTTTGTTATTTGATTTTGTTACATGATTTTTCAATAGTGAAATTTTTGTTTCAGGTGAGACCTCAATGGCTCTAGATAGAGTGTTAAATGAATAAGTAAGTCCTAAAAATCGCATTATTATTAGTGTATTGATGATAAGTACATAGGTAAATTGTTGCAATGCATGTCACAATAATTTATATTGGGCTACTTCATAGTTAACCCACTAGTGGACGCTATTTCGACTGTCACGTAAGTGGGCGCTAGCGGTACTCTGTACCGCACATTCATTTTCCATAATTTCTCACTGTTTTTGAGTCTTAAAATACCCCGGAAATGCATGCATTACTAAACTATTATTATATTTACGTATCAATCCAGTTTCCAACGTATCTGGCCTAGCTGTAACTCTCTATTACTCTTCCATAACGTACAAAGACGCTAGCTGGAATCAGTACCGCAATGTGAAAACGTCCATAGGGATGCTATTTGGACTGATACTTGTCACTTGGACACCTCATAACAGACTGTGCGCATGTCTAGAAGTGACTAGTGGCACCTGCCATTTGTTGAGGAGGGTCTGTTCTAGGAATACCAATGCTAGTCACTGACATCAAACGAAAATTCGCCACCCTGTCTCAGTATTTGCACAGATGCGGTATGGAGTATCGCTTAGCGTCCAATGTTCCGAATATAACAGGGTGTCCCGATGTCGGAACCACGGAACTTCAGAAATCGATTCTACTAGTGATATGCAACAAGAGGTTCCTCCCTTTTAGAATTCATAAATCTACGAATAACTACCAATATGAATCTAATGTGATCGTGATATTGTAAAAAAACAAAACATAAGTTTGATCTACAAATCGACATAAGTAGGGGTGTTCTTCAGATGTTAATGAATTATAATGAGCAGGTATGATAATGAATTGTATAATTCTGCTGAACACATCAACTCGAAAATCGTAGAAAATGGTGTTTTTACCTACTCCTCCTAACTTCAATAGATATCGTATGTTTGACGGTCCAGTCCATAATTCAAAATTCGACCTGGAAGGGGTTGAAATTTGATCGGTTTGGAGGATAAAAAACTCAATTGCGTATTTGATGGGTCTAAACGCCTCAAATCTTCGTTTGATACACCTTGACCTGAAAAAAACATTTGAAATTTGATGTTAATTTATTTTGTTGAGGGGAAAAAGCCTCAACTACCAGATTTCGGAGTTGAAGTGTTTCTCGTCCTCTTCGTTGAAAATTGAGTTGAGGTCTTTCATATGGCTTTTGAGAGGCATTTTACCTGCAAATGTGGAGGTAAAACGATTTGATATGTTTTTATTCAACAAACATTCGGAAAAAATCGGCCACGAATAATCAATAATCCCATTAAGCGCCATAAATCGATAAGAAAAACTGTAATTTGGTTGAGTTCTCTCCGCCATCGATCAATCGATGTCCTACCGAATAATGGGGTTGCGAGAATGCTCTGGAATGAACCTTTGGGGAGTTTTCACCAAAAAAAACTTTGAAGATAATTTTTGAAAAATAAACTTTTTCGAGTTGAGGCGTTCTTTTTTAACAGCTCAGAATTATACTTCCACGAAAATCAAACAAATTCAGAACAAAGTCTAATCTCTCTAGTCTGTCTTCATTCCTCTTTTGCTTGGTTTCGCAGCAAAAAAAAATCGTAAATACGGTTATGAGCCGGTTCTTCCAAAGCCAATACCGTACATGATAATCATACGTTATGAACATACACGTACATAGTTCACCCCCAAACTTTGATACTTTTTTATTTATGATTTTCAGTCTTCAAAGGGTCCACTACATAAATACTCCTAATATAATTACTACAACCACTAATCACAGCGTATCGCTACTGATCATCACTGTTATTCAATCCTCGAATTCCCACATTTATAAATGTATTTAATTACTCCCCGAAGCTTTCTTAGTTACGTGCGAGGGAAAATCAATTTACGTGCCTCGGACACATTACTGAGCTCGGAAGGAATGTGCAGAAACACCGAGTCGACCAACTTCCCCCAAAAACGCGACTGGAGAGGCATCTCCCAGAAACGAAGCGTGATAAACTCCTCTCTAAACTCGCGTGTCCGGACTCCCCCGTCCCATCCGTTATACTCGTAGTTTCCACAGTTTATGACCTGACAGATCCGACCAGGGGGAATAATAAATAAAATAATAATTCCTCGAGAAAAATAATTGATTCTCCCCTCCCCTCTTTCCCCAACCTAGCAGGTACCCTGTCGTGAGAAAATTCGTTCGTCCTAAAACAAACAACACTGATGGGGCGGACTCGGGGTTTAGCAGCTCAATTCTGTTCTTGGTACAAGTAATTAATCACTTCATTTACAAACTCATTTTTAGATCGGGTGGTACAGCGAAGGCGGTTATATTTGACCGCTTAGGCTCCCGTTTGAAAATGATGGGTTTGTAAGTAACAATGAGGAATGGACGTCCTTTTTTTCATTCTTCAAGACTGTAGGTCTAACGGAGAGCTTTCGAAAAAGATGCAATGTGATGGGTCGAAATTGAACTGGAAAGGGCGAAAAAGGGAAAGGAAAAAGAGTGCTACGTCATCTGGTATGTATTGCCATTTCGCTCCCTCAAGTGGGAAACGCTTGAGAGGGAGATACATACCAGATGACGTCACTCGTTTTTCCTCTCGCTTATTCCAGGCAAACTACTCGGATTCTGGGGCGAAAAATTGGGATACAGGGTTTTTGAGGGTGTTCAATTCGATTCTGAGGCCAAAAATAGCAAATTCCCACCAATGTCGATTCCTCATTGCTACTCTCATCATTGAAGGCTGTTGTCTTATGTGGGTTGACGAAATTTGACTAGTTTACCCTTAGAATTTACCGATACAATACAGAACCCAGATGCTATTACAGTAGTTTTAACCCCCGACGGGGGTTAAAACGCGCTGAGGACGAATCTAAGATCAAAAATCAGGCCTTGTACAATCATAAGTTCCAGTAGGACTCTTAAATATACGTATGTTATATACCATTTTGGTTGCATATGTCGTTAGTTGAGGGAATGTTGAGTTAGTATTTTTTCTTGGGTGATGGAGGAGGAGGATGTGTTGGCGCATGAGCAGTCGCTGCGGATGATCCGAAAGAAACACGAAACGAAATGACAGAAAGAAGATGCATACGGGACCATCTAGGACCTAAATATTTTGAGGAAGCTGACTTCTGGATCGTATGTTTCGGCAGTTTGAAGGGTTTGAAATGTTCGTGCATTAGCAGGTGCATAAGGCTGGTCAGAATCTGATGTAATTCATATGGGAATCCAACCTAACATCGAAATTTAAGCGATGTTTAAGGACTGAAACGTGAGTTGAGTGAGTGTGGATGAACTAAATCCATACTGTCCTCTGGAACTCCTTTCTTCCCCACCAGCAGGGGGTCCAAACCTCATCAGGATACAATACGGAAACTCGACCATCCGATAAATTCGGTAGAAAAAAACTCCCTGCTGCCCGGCAACCCATCCAGCACCACCCACCCCTTCTTTCACCCCCACATCTTTTTCTTTATTCCAACAAAGCTCCCAAAGAAGGAGAAAAAGGACAACTCAGGGGTTTTACTTTGATTTAGTGGCGTCGATATTGGTCCTTTATTAGACTCAAGTCCCCCGCACTCGCCTCAGCCTCTGCCCAGCTCTTCGCCGGGAAATCTTGCAGAATTACAAACCTTTTTGCTAAGGGTGCTGCCGAAAGATGAACTGCTGCTTCCAGGATATATTGGCTTAATATCTCCCACTCTTCCCTCGCTTGTACTATTCTTGGAAATAATTATAATCGCCAACCTTATTATTTTCCCGGGTTTTCGGGAAGAGAAAAATTCAAATTATATTCAGCTGGTAAGGGGTTTCTTTATCAATACTTGCATTAGACAGTGGGTTGAGGAGTTGAGGAGCTGACTCTCAAAGCACTGATCCATTGCATCAGTAAATCAGTGAGTCTTTCAGCAATGAACTCTTCAAAGAATCAGTAAGACATTGGACAAAAATTGGAACTGGAAATGTGTGCTGAAGGGTGTGCTATAATAATTATTAAATTATCTTATATTCGGCTACCTACGGCTACCTTATATTCTGTAAATTTCAAAATAAGCTGTGTATTTAATTCGAATATGGTCTCATATGGATAATATTCAAATACTTGTGATAGTTCAAATCCTGGTTCCAAATCCAATCCTGGTTCCAGTTAGTTTGTGAAACGCTTGGGATGGCCGAATAAGGAGAGATTCAGGAGATCAAACGAATAGCTATAAAACTTCTGAAGGCGGTACCGAGCATTTTACAAAAAACTGCACCACAACCCGTCCAACTGAAGCCTGAGACTAAGTCAATTAGACGTTTTCTGTACCCTTGTTTTAATCCAAATCATTCATCAACATTGGAAAAACACAAATTTTCTGATCTACTGAAATATTTTTCCTGGTCAACTAAGAAAACCAACTTGAAACCCACTATGGTGTCATTCATTGGAGAGAGCAAAAGAATGGGAAAAGGGCAGAAATATAAGGAGTAAAGCATTCATGTCTAAATTCCACGAAGCATTGTGAACATAATAATATATTACCAAATTAATTATAGACTTGAGTTGTAAGGCACTTCAGTTACCTACATCACTAGGAATACTATTTTACAATCTACATTACATATCTAGGGTACCGTGGTAACCATCAACAACAAACGAGGATGATATATATATATATAATGCTAAATCGTGAGAAGATAAGATTGTATCTATTAATAAATTATTATTACTAATTATTTAAGGTAGGGAGTCGACCCTTACATGAGTGTTTTACTCTTATTATACAGGGTGTCTGAAATTTGAAGAACCAGCCATTTATGCCCGTTATTTTCGCTCCCAGGAACAAAATCCAAACGGTAACCCCCTTAATTTTTCACGAGAAACTCAAATTTCACATTTTCGCGCGCTAACTAACTTTTTTATTTCAAAGAGAAACCCGAATTTTTTATTGCAGATTCGAATTCCACGTTAAAGTTCACTAAAAAATAACCCCTCATTCAGAAACGTGCTCATTTAGGCTCAAAATGTGCTCTAAAAGCAATAAGTCAGATTTTTGGGGTGTAGTAAACTATTAAGTATGACACAATTGATTTCAATTTGGTTTTTCATGGGTAATAACGTGGTAATGTAGATATTTTCTTTTTTTTCAAGCCTCAAAATTTCAAATTTTAATGAAAAAAAACCCAAAAAAAACCCCACAATTTTGGGTTGCTCAATTTGTTTGACAAATCAAAGAAAGTAATATCACCACGTTATTCAGTGTGACCAAATACATTCAAATCATGTCATATTCGATAGTTTTCTACACCCAAAAAAATCGTTTCTTGCTTTTAGAGCGCATTTGGAGCGTGATCCAATTATCGAGTGAACGGTCATTTCTTCAGAAAATTTAGCTTGGGATTCGAATCTGCAATAAAAACGCTGCAAATTATTACGCAACGGTTGATTATTTCTCTATATTCATCACCCATCTGTAAAGATCCTATTTGTATATAGTAAGTACCTACCGTAATTATAACGAGAAGTTCACAATTCGACGAGTAGGTAGGTATATACAAGGTGTACCTACATACCTGTTATTATATTATTATCCGAGAGTTGTAGTGTAGGTCTCTTTTAACGTTATTGAGTAACTAAGGGAGCTCATAAAAGTAAACAAGAAACTCAACTAGATGAAATCAGAAAATAGTTGCATGTGATCAGCTGATCTTTGAACGCGAAAGTGGCCGACTCGGACGATTTGCCATTCACACTCGTGTTTCTGCTTTTTTTTTCTTCGTTCAACCTTGAAGTGACCTTGAAAGTGAAGTCCTTGAAGAGACCGAACAGTTGGTCCAAAAATTCTCCGCGAGGTCTCATTCGACGCTAAAAATTATGATCTATTTGAAATCGATGGCAAAATTATAACTTCCTATTTGAAGTTTTCGAGCTAGGGCGTTTTTAAAATGTCATCTCCTATTTTCTACCCCTTAGGCAAGACTGACGGTAACGCCAAGCTTCAGAGCACAACTAGACCCCAAATGGAGACGGTATACCAAATTTCATAAATTTTTGTCCAAAGTGCCGCGTACGGCGGCGGACGGATTTTGTTTAATTCGATTTTTGAATTCTACGTAGTACCTAGAAACT